>KK502458.1:998149-1078598 GCA_000688735.1 Glossina austeni
CTCCTTCTCTCTCTCTCTCTCCTTCTCTCTCTCTCTCTCTCTCTCTCTCTCTCTCTCTCTCTCTCTCTCTCCCTCCCTCCCTCTCTCTATTACAAGTTTGTAATTAAGAATTTTAATGATAATGCAGAGGAGTAGATTAGTCTGTGTCTAAACGCACCATAGACAGATATGTTTTTTGCAATTTGCGAGATTTTTGAGTTTTGTGTTACAAACAAAGATATGAAATGAGTAGACTTCCTTAGTAGAAACGAAAATGATGGGCTTTGCGCAAACACTTCATCTTCTTTATAAGTATTGCAACTTAGAAGTGTCAATTGATTTGACTTAGACGAATGCACTTCAATTAATAAAACTGACAAGGCACACGCTTCAAATTTTACTTTGTATGAAAAATAAATAAAACAAAATAAATAATTATTACTTTAATGATGATAACGACGAACAAAAAGTAACGTCATTTTTTCATTTAAATTACATCGACATTATGAAATCATGAAAGTGTTTTTCTTTTTCGGAGCGAATATCGGGTAGAAAGTGAACTAAAATCGAAAAGCAAGCGTCAAAGTAGCTCAAATATCCTCGATTGTCGTGGAATGATGCGTTAGGTGATTCTTTTGCTACGCCAAGCTATTAATGGAGAAGATTGTATGAGTGTTATGAAGGCGATGAAATTGATCTGCAAGTATCTCATTTGCTATGACTAATATTTGGTGGAAGAACTTATGTAATCACTTATACAGTTGCGACCATGTTGGGATCAATTGTGTTTTCCGTTATTCTATTTGCAAATTATTCATCAACATTTTTATATCCTCCACTGTAAAACGGGGCTTTTCTTCAAAATCTATGTAACACCCAAAAGGAAGCTTGAGAGAGCTTCAGCGTGAAAAGCTGAGTTCATTTAGCTATGTCCGTCCGTCTGTGTGTTGTGTGTTTCTGGCTCTCTCCTAGTAGCAAAAAAGAAGATATCGACTTCAAGTTTGGTAAAAACATTGGAAGTTTCTACATGCAGATTGGTATTGAAAATGGGCCAAATTGGTCGGAGCAGAAGAGTGCAGTGGAGCATAAACTGAACTCAACTCAATTTTTTCTAACGAAAATTTTTGGATTTTTGCTCGTTACTCGGGAATTATTAAAGTTAGAATGCTACAACTTTCCACATTTTCTTTAGGAGAAACTTTACCCTCTAGGTCCAAAAATGGAACCAATCAGCTGTGTCCACACAAAGATACGAGTACCCAAATTAATTTTTTCTACTTTATTGAAGTTTAATGCTTATTTATCATAAGGCGAACAAGATTTTGTACACTCCTTAAATGAGGATATGTTATCTGTCTACAAACGGATTAATTTTAAAATGAATCTGGTAGACATCGCGATCAATTTTTTCTTAATAATACCAGCGATATGGGTATTAAATAAAAGAACTTGAAGAGTAGAATGCGAAAAGCATAGTTGTGGGTATGTGAGATTATGTGAGTGCCGGAAATTTTAACCGATATTCTGTGATTATATGTACTACCAACGCCCTTCGATTCGTTTAGCATATACTTCATAAAGTCAAGCAGAGTGCGGATTTGGAAAAAATTCCGTTGTCAAAAAGCTCTTCACTAGGTTTAGACGAATCTCGAATGTCCGCCACCTATGCTATGGAAATAAGATCAAGCCTAAAAGTCGGAACTAGATTTTACATGATGGATATTCAAGATTCCTCTTAGGCTTGTTTTTTTTTTTTTTCGGTTCACAATTTGTCAGAAGCAGTTGTTGCGTAATCAACAACAAAATGTTTTCACAGCAAACGGTATAATTAGGATGAACTGAACAAGCTAAAGTGAAAATAAAATTCTTTAAGATAACGAGAAAATAAACATTATTATCGCGAATCATATGAACTGATTATATAGTAAGTGAATCACCGGATAAGAATTCTCTTTTCATTTTTATTATAATTACGATTTTCGTCGGGATCATTACAATTTTACTTAGTTTAGGAATAAAACAAAAGAAAAATCATCAAATATTTTAATATTTTTGAAAAAAAAACTATTTTTATTTCCTTCATAAAAATGCGAACAATAATGCGCACTCGAAAAATATAAGTGCCTTGCAAGAGCTTATATTAATCAAGGCAACAGAAAGGCGAACAAGTAATAGCGAGTAAAATAATTCATATACTTATGCCACTGAGCCAAGTGATATCAGTTTATGCGATGGATTTTCTTTATGGTTCTTTCGTAGAACCTACCGAACACGTGTGTTCCCCTTAAGCGATACCGTTTATAAATATGTTTTATTCATATAATACATGGACCTCAATTATGATGGTCTTATAAAATAAAAAGCTGTCAACCGAGTATCACGAAAAAATTTAAGATAGAAATTAAAAAAATTACCCCGATAAGCCTGAAGAAAGCCTGAATAAATCCCGTCACAGTTGCTACCACAATTTACTTTATGGTACGAAGCAAGACAAATCCATTGTCTTCACAAAATGTAAAATATCCTTTCTATGGAAGCACTATGGGACTTTAACCCTTGATACACTGTTTTTATCTGTTAAAAACAAAAAAATATATTTGCTTAGTCAGGATGTTATATACTGCCAGCACGACTATAATCGTTATATAGTTCTCGCCTATCAGACGAGTTAAACGAAAAAAATGTTTACTGTCCTTATTATTACAATGATATTATCATTAATTTTTATACACTACACCATTTATCGCGCAAGGGTGTGGTAAGTTTTCGTGAATGCATGCAGGATCCAGAAGGTCTCGTTTTTTATTATACCGATCGAGTCAGAAGCACTTTTTCAATCACTTTCTAAATCGATTTAAGCATTTCTGTCCGTCTGTCCGTCATGTTTTCCTGCGCTCAAGGCTATTGAAAATGATTTGCCTCGGACCATTTTCCCGAACACTCTCCATAAAAAGTCTTGTTCTGACAAGTCGTTCTAGGACTATAACTATTTCAACCGCAGGGTGGTGTAGGGTATGTAATGGTGGGCCTAATGCATTTACTTGTTGATTTTTGAATAATTCCAAAATGGTCGGAAATGTGTTCATTAATAGTGCTGGTAGTCTGTTATAGTAGAAGAAGAAAACTTTGCATTTTTATTTTATTTTTATTTATTTATTTTTTTTTAAATAAATACTAATATTAGGTTTATTTATATTCAGTTGCAAAATTCTTTTCTATTTGCTTTTTTTAAAAATAGTTTTTTTTCTTAAATATTTTTACTCGTCTCACTTAATAAAATTATTAATTTTCTTTTTCATTAGCTGACGGAAACATTATTGGTTTTCGCATATGAAACAGAGAAATATTTTGTTTGTTTGCACTAGGAAAAGAATAAATAAAAATATTTTTAAAATAGTAAAAACTCATAAAATATTTGAGAAGCGTTCGCCGCAAGCTTATTACGGCTTTACAAGTAACTGCGTGAAACCCATAAACGATTGCGTTAATTTGCCACATTTGATGACCCTTTTTGGGGATTTTCGGTTATTTTGTGTGTATATAGCAATTGTGTAAAAAATAAACAAAACAAGAACGACAACAACAACAACAACAACAACAACAATAACAACAACATTTTAATATACAGAGGAAGAGGATGAAATATTACACTTTTTTCAATTTTCTGCCGACAAATGTTTGGTTTAGATTGTTTACGGGTTGTAGTGTCCAATTTCTAATTATGTCACATGTCTAAGAATGAAACCATCAAAAAAAAAAAAAAATAAATAACCAAAGTTATTATATTCGGCTTGGGGCGAATCTTGAAAACTCATCTCATGCAACCCTATTAACCTTACACTCCCTTGCAGTAAGTGTACAAATGACGCAGGCACATACATATTTGTGCAAAATTCTAAATTAAAATCTGTTATAGATAGCATGTTGTAGAGCACGATGTTTTCATTTTGCGAATTTTGCCTTGTAAATATTGCTTCATTAGTCGGCCTATGAATAGCCGAAGGCAAGGGCAGGCTTAACAATATATAAGTACATGACAACGTTGCAAAATAATAAAGCTATAAGGAACCATTTAAGTCAATAAAAATAATTTATTTTCTGAAAATTTGTCATAGCCTTTTACTTTAACACTAGAAGTACCATGTGGGTCAATAAAATCTTTGCCGACTTTTCACCTTATAGAAATGATTAATAGGAGTAAAAAATTCCAATAGTTATTGATGTCTCTTTTCTTATATGAGAAGACCTTTAAATACCCATAAGCAGTTTTCGAGACACCCATCACATAGACCTATTTCTACTATTATGGATCATTTTGATCCATCAATTTTGCGAAATCGCTGCAATAACAAAAATGAAGATAGTAAGGTGAAATTGAAATCGATTGAAACTGCGAAATTGCGATAGGCACGCCCACAATATAAAAGAAATTAAACCCTAACCCATAAAAGCATCGATAATTTTCTCATATTTTTGTCTACCTCTTTCGTTCCATTAGCAGCATTAGTAGCATTAGCAAAGTAGAAATAAAGTGGAATTAAAATTTTTCGTTGTGGATCTAAACTATGTTTGGGCCGAACATGCTGGTGGCTTTAACAGACATTTGGTTAGCAAATTTCCCAAAATGTCTTTGTGGGAGCAAAAGCAATCTATGAATATATGAAAAAATTGTCGGCATTTTGTGCAGAGGTTGCGTCAGTTTCTAATCTACTGTAACCGCACATACGGACAGATCATAACCATCTTTTATCCTAATGTTCTTAATTGATCAAAGAATGTTTATTTGCAAACTCAGTTTCTTATCTTCATTTTTGTGACTTTGGCGGTGTCACAAGAGTCATGGATCAAAACTATTTGCGACGGTAAAAATAGGTAAACGGAAGATGTCGATAGTTTCAGTATTAAAGAACTCAATGCAATTTGTGCATAATGCAAATGGAAGTGCATTACCTTGTTCATACAATGCACTTGAAGGAAAGTAGTGTACCATCGCAAGTATAGTTGATATCTAACATTTTTTTTAATTTCATTTTTAGAATTCATCGTAAACTGATTTTAATTTGTTTTCAGTTTCAGTTTCAGTTTATGTTAATGTAACAAACAAAATGTAAAAAAAAAAAAAAAAAAGTGCGCTCACATCTATTTTATAAATAATTTATGTGATGATAATGGAAGCTGAACTTGATCTATTTATTACAGATTAGTATTCATTATGGCCTTGAAGAATATATAGACAATATTATCATGCATGTCTATAAATAACAAGATTTAGTATTAGAAATGAAAGATGATGAGCATGCAACTTGATTGGAGGCAAGTCTTACTAGAGGGCATAACAACAGCCGAACAAAATCATTTTGTAGTTGTCATCGTGTTGCAAGGCCAAGACTCCGAGACTTGCCTCAAAAAAGAAAGAAAAAAAACGGTAGGTTTTTAAGTCGGTTCTTTCTGCCCCTCAGTATGTTCATTAGGAATTTGCAAAAGGCGCACAGAACGATCTCGGAGTTGAGATAAAGTCTTCTATTCAACTTTATTATTAGCTTTTCAGAAAAATTCGGCAAATGCGTGGAAGTGACGAGTCAGTCGTCTTCTACAATGCAATAATAAATTACGTGGGCGCTAACAGAATACAGCCGTCAATAATTGCAAGGCATCAGAGTGTCTGTCTCCTTTGAAAATAAATAAACCGAACACGAGAAACAGAACAGAATATGATTAATATTTATTTTCCTCGATTTTATAGAATAAACTTTTTGTTCGCCGCTTTATTTTGACCCAGTTTTATTATATTTATTTTATTATATATGTTTGTCACACATACATACATAGATAAGCGTACATGTATTTATAATATATTCCTCATAAAAGTCTACGACATTTAAATTTTCCTATTGTTTATAAATATGAAGTTTTTTTTTTCATTTTTTCATTTTTTCATTTTGCGGCACCTAACGAATGCCGGTCTATATAAAAATGTTTGTTTACTAAACGAACGTAAAACGATGATTAAAGAAATTGAATCGAATGCAGTTAATTAATAATTTAGCTCAGTTACAAATGGGCGCTAAGCTGCTATTCAGTCCAGTCAGCGGTTTATGGTTATGCTCGCATGTATAAACAACAAGTAGACAGACAATAGAATGAATAAACAATTTGATTAAAATCAAACTATGATAGTTTCACACTTTCATATAATTATTAAACATTTTTTTTTTTTTTATTTTTCCTTTATGCGGTTTATTCGATTTTATAAATGCTTGCGTAACCAATTTTCAAGAAATATCATAAATGCAGGCACATTTCATGCTTACTTGTATTCACTCCTATACTGTTTAAGCTTCGGAACACATTACTTGCTATTTTTCGTTTCTTATAAAATGTATAAATTTTTCATCAGTGAGATATTTCAAGATGACTTGCAACGATTGTCAGAAGAGGAAGACATAGAAATCTAAAATCTGCTTTATTTATTCTTAAATGAACACGATCGTCAAACATGAAAGTGAGTGTCACTTACATTGGCTACAAAACTGAAACAATCATTACAAGAGTCTCTGCTTGAACTCGGTAGATAGTAGATTTCAAAGTTGGGGGGTGTAAATGGATCTAAATATTTGACCAACACACTTGCCATTAACACAAATAAAGTGATAGTGAGAATGTGACAACCAATAGCCTAATATTTCTTTTTATTTATCTATTTATTAAATTCACGTCAATCATTCCGATTACTGTGTGTAAAAGTATGCAGCAGAGTCCACATGAAGGAACAGATAGACCTGATAAGCACAAATAAAGAAAACATTGACTAGAATCCAAAACTTATATGATGTATGTGATCTAGTTTATGAGTAAGAAGCAAAAAACATGGAAAACAAAGGTGTTTACGTACAGGTGTTGTTGCATAGGTGTGTGGGTGTTGTGACGGTAGAAATTCTTTTGCAAATTTGTTAGCAGCATATTGCTTCATTTTTGCGAACGAGAGAATGTGTACCCTAGAAGCTACATAGTTTGGCAGGCGAACAGATCGACAGACGGATGGAGGGACATACTCGAATGCATTCTAAATTTGAAACTGGTAAAGCCCTTATAGACTTTATGGGGTTCTTACAGTTTACTTCAGCGCTTTCTAAAGATACTGAAAAAAAAATTTGAGTTTACTTTCCCATGTTGGGTAGGCGTGGTCAACTTTCTTTTCATTTTTGTACTCATAGAATATACGTTCGAGTTTTTATAGATTTATCTGCTGCCGTTGATGAGTAATGAGCAAATAAACAATTTGTTATTCTTTTTGAAAAGCTGTGCAGAGCTGTTTTCAGTTTACGCGGTGCTGTAGGTATGACCTTCGACCGATTTGGCTCATTTTCAATACCAACCTGCTTGTAAGAACTTCCAATGTTTGTGCCAAACTTGAAGCCATTTTCGGGGCCACGAGAATGTTTATAGCAGATATTACTAAGACGGATAGACAGACATGCTTAAATCGATTCAGAATTTGATGCTGGTCAAGAATATATACACTTTGTGGGATCCCTGAAGTTTCCTTCCATCGCTCTTAGGTGATGCGGAACGATTAATAAGTTCAGCTCAAAAACGGGTTCCTTGAACAAAAACATTTGAAAAAGAGAAACCTGCCCGCAATAAAGAAAATCCCGTTGCAACTTCCAGCGGAAAGTAATGAATAACAGGTAATATGAAAATCGTTACTAACAATCAAATCTGAGGCATTACCAACGCGAAGATGGTATGAATATCTACCAGAGCATATAAGGGGTGAAAAGTACCTTAAAAACGCGTATTAAGTTTTTGAAAACTTTTCCGATCAGTAATTCCCTATAATTTTTATCCCAGCAAGCATTTAGTGATGAATGAAAGCACTACCAACTTTTATTTCTTTTATAATAATCAAGTGTTTGTTGTTAAGCTTTGCTTGTCTGCTTTGCTATAGCCAGACTGCAGTTCGCAAATGAATTCAAGCCATTGATGATATCAATGAATGATTTTTTTTTTTTTTTAATAAATGCGGAAAGAAAGAAAGAAACGATGACCCTAATAACACCTAAGTTTTCTAAAAGTGACGCATTTGATGCAATCAATCAATCATACGCTTGTCAGAATGACATCATATGTTACATGTTTGCTATTATTTGCACTTGCACACCCTCCCCATAGGATTTAGATTAACAACTAAGTGACTGTATAACCGAAATGAAAAAACTCTCTGTTTAACTTACTTTTTTTTCTCCATTTCATTCCTAATTTTATATCTGACATCATGTGGTTTTTTCTTTTTTTCATTTTTTCATTTTTTTTTTGTTGCACCTAAAAAAAAGCATAGCGATATTCTTATCTTTCTTAGGCTATAAGGTCGCTTTAAATTATTGTACTCGCACTTTAATTAGTCAGTAGCTTTACATTTATGTTTCTATAAATAATTCATTGAGAGTAAATAGTATTGACCTTAAACTTAAGTCACTTTTCTTATGCAAATATACCGTCCAGTCATATACGCATACACTTTCATCGCATAAGGAACGTACTCTGGATGCTTATGCTAATCTATCGTTTCAGGTCATAAAAATCATCTAAAGTCATCTAACTCATCATTCATGCATAACGCCTTCTTTTGCTTATGCTTAGTCTCGATAGTGATCGTCTACTTGTTGTTGCAAACTATTTGCAATACAATGTCTTTTAATTATGCAGAACGGATGACAGATAATATGCTTGACCCCCAAAATAATGATCAATTTTTTTTGTACTAAATACAATGCAAACGAAACGTATTTATCTTTATGGGTTGTTGGTTGCGTAAAGCGGCTGCGATCTTGCACAGCTGGTCTCCATTTTACGCAATCAATTTTTTTTTCTCTTCATTTCGCTTTTATGCATGTATGTATCTTACGTATAAATGATTTTTTAGAAAAAAGAAAAAACAAAAATGGAAGGAAATTGCAAATACGATCACTGATCAACGATCATTGACTACTGATTTTGAGTCTTTGCCTGAGCTTCCAGATATCATGGAAGCGGGATTCTCTTTATTCCCCATCAGTACATACAAAATTTTCAAGACTTACACAAATATTCAGCTTCTCACCAAACAATACCTTAGAATTGTCAGAAAACATTCTTAAAAGTGCGCGGTATGGGGTGGGTCGTTCGTCCTGGACCCTTTTCCTTTATTCACCTTTTCCCCATTCGTCTTTAGTATTGCCTAAGAAAAATTTTAATCAGATTTGAAATTTGTTATGACAATTGTTGTGGAACTGATTTTGACATAAATTTTTATAGCTATAGGCCATAAGTTAGTATTTTGTTTGCCTATTGCGATGTCCACAAGCAAGTAGGCATATCAGTCCAATTTTTTATATCTTCTACACTCACCGCCGTTCGGTTACAACGTCTTCTTGTGTGTGTTTTTTGACCCTTTTTGGACCGACATGCGAACAAGAAGTTCGAATGTTTCTATCAACTTTCTTCATTTTACAACCAGAAGAATGTCAACACTACACAAAAATGTCTATATTGTTTTGATGGGATCTCTAAAGCTTCCTTTTGAGTGCTGCCAGGCTAATGACAAAATTATACTCCACATCTTTCAGTGATGGGTATACAAAAAATGCAAATATGTTTACAGTGCCGAAAGTTGTTTAGTTTCTCACGTTGTTGTAGTTTCTCACTCAGGATGAACGCGTATATAGATAGATCACAACCATCTTTACACCCTACACCACTTGTGATACACGGTATATTAATTTAGTGCGGACATATGTAACATCCAGAGGGGCTTAGATTCACCTTTCATTATACCGACCGGTTCAGAGTCATAATCTGAATTGATCCAAAGCTGTCTGTTCGCCGGTCCATGTGATGCCTGCCCATGTACAGGTCGCATTTTTTGAGATATTTTGATGAAATTCGATACACTAACTACAGTGCTTAGACCCAAGGACAAATGCTATAGAAAATAGTTCAGACCGGTTCACTTTTTCGACTGCTGCCCATATAACACCCTACTTTGAAATGTCGTTATATGGAAATAAATTGAAATTTTCGAAATTTCTCAGCAAAAGTGGCTAAGTAGTAGTGCTCCGGCATTATAAATTGGTATGAAAACTTTGGACCGGCTGCGGCAATTCTTGAACCCCCGCTCATATAATAAAAACTGAAGTTCATACGACGAAAGGATATAATTTTCAATGCTTGATCATGATAATTATATCAAACAGTAATTTAACATAAAAAAATGCACTGCACCAAATTTGGACCAACTCGGGCTATTTTTTGGATCTTACCCTAATAAGGCTTTTCATGAAAATTGACCCATAATAGTGAAAAAAGAATTGTGTTAGACAATGTGGATTAAGGTATTTAAAGGTCGGCTTTACCCGACTATAACGTTCTTAGTTGTTTTGACATTAGTTTCTTAGTCCATCAAATGCCAAATTTCAATTTCCTACCTTTATTTATCGGTACGACTGTGAAAAATCGACAAAATTAGGAGACCAAAATTATGCTTTTTGATATAAATAGGCGGGACCGGAATGAAAAAAATTGAATACAAATATTTGAAGGTCTTTCCGTATAAGTAAAATGCACAGAAAAATTTGAAACAAAAAGAAGCAAAATACCATACTCGGTTGTTCTAGGGTTAAAATTGAGCCTCGAACTACAATTTCAAATCAATTTTCAGTACATTTGATGGCACTCCTTCAATTTCTCTAATTTATTTTTAATCAATTATTTGAATCTTTCATTAGGTTATCGACTTTTCAAATTAATTTATGATCTTTTGATTTCTTTTTTTATTAATTGTTTGTTGAAATGTAAATGATAAGAAGCGAAATAAAATACAATTTGTGTGCAAAAAAAAAAAATTAAAAAAAATAAATATTTAAAAAACGGATCAATTGATAATAATGATTTTTAAATTGTTAGTCAAACAGAAGATGAAGGTTCTGATTTTTCGTAAAATAAAAATTTTGCAAATAAAGCATTAAAAGTTTTGATTGAATACGATTTCACGCACTTTGTCGTAAATGTTTCTTATTGTTGTTAGATATTACTGACAATGCTTTGATTTTAATGTATTGAGTATTGATTAGCAAGTGGTGAGTTATAAATAATAATTAATAAATAATTGATGGTAGATAATAGGCAGTAAGTTATACCTAATAAATAATAATTAAAACTAAGTACGTAATGAATAATAATTTAACGTAAAATGCTCTTCGCAGTCTTATGGTTTCATTCAACTCTTGTTGAGGTTAAGTTCATATCACTGAAACACGATTTTTAGTATAGCATACGTTTTATTTACTATGCTTCTTCTTGCCCGATTGAATGTGTCCTTTTGGAACTTGCCAACGAGTTCGCCTCATCTTTATCCACGTCCTCTCCAATTGCACGGCACTGCGTTTGCGAAGCCTGATCTAGGCCTCGATTTTCCCAGAAATCGCTACATATTTTTTGAAAAAATTCGAATGCGTTTGCTTACTTCCAAGAGCATAGGCATTGAAAGGATGTCGTGGGTATACGCTGAAAGTGCTATTTGTGGTCGAGTGGCGTGCAACGGTCCATTGGTTGAAAAGTTAAAGAAGTGATGCAATTTTGATTCATAAGCTACAAGGAAGATCTTCGTAGGATGTGCCTTCCTCTCTCCCTCCCTCTCTCTCTCTCTCTCACTCTCTCTATATATATACATATATATAGATATATCTACATCTATCTCTCTTTTTTCCTTTGTTTTTGGACATAGCGGTGGTGCTCTTCGAGCTATTGGCCTTGCATTAGGGTAAAAACCAATGTCGGGATCGCTTACGTGTGCCATCTTATTTCCTCCTTTCTCGCCTGAGATCAGGGGTTCGGATGTCGCTTTCGCTTTATATCAAAGTATGTCATGCAACAAACTGGTGCATTTCTTCCATCTCTTCTTGTCCATTAGCAAAATCGCTATCGGACTACGTGGTATGATTTCTACTTCCAAGTGTATTCCGTAAATGTGCCCCAGTCCCGATAGAGGAACACCGTGTGTTGCGCGTCCTCGTTCATGGTTCGGCACAGGTGGCATGCGTTATCCGCTCGTACCTTGAAACGGCAGAAATAACTCGACAAATTTCCATCGCCGGTTAAAGCTTGTTAGGAAAAAATTCACTTTTCCAAGTTTCCTCCCCAGACATTGTTCAAGACTTGTGATGACAGCGTAGGTCCACCTTCATTTTCTTTCGTTTTCCAATCGCTGTTGACATACTCTGTCGACTAACTTTGCGGATGTCGATGTTATCTTTTCCCATTGCTCTTGTTTCCTTCTTCGCGTTGTAGACACAGAGTTGCTCCTTATGCAACTGTTCGATGGGTAACATGACTTTGCAAGATGCCTCTCTCTATGTTTGTGTCTCTCTGTCTGTCTGCCTCTGTCTGTCTCTCTATCTACCTTTCTCTCTCTCTTTCTCTCTCTCTCTCTCACGCGCACACACGTGCACACACTTACTTAACAACTTCGGAATAGCCAATAGCACCTAGTTTAAACCAGTGGGTGTAAGACTGGGATGAATTACTCAAAACTGATTGCTTAGCGCATACTCCATTCCGGCAATATTTATCTTCTCCCTGAATAAATGCAGTTCGACTGTAAGACTTAGAGGTAGTTGTTGTCACGATTCAATGAAATCTTCGCTTTGTGATAAATCGTAGGTATTCCACAGTGTCACATAACCTACCTTTTGGAATAATTCTGAATATAAAATGTCGTGGATTCCAATGTTTTCCTTAAAAGTAACAACAAAAATTTCTTCCTTCAATCTCTTGTCAAAGAAGAAATATAAACTTCTGCTTTGTTCGACATTATTTATGCCATTCTTAAATTTACTAATAACTCTATAAATGTAATAAATAAAATAAAAATCATAAATTAAAAATCTTTTCATTGTCATAAAAACGTTAAGCGTTAAAATTAGTTCCGCTTTACTATAAATTCTGTAAATTTCAAATAAATATTAACCCATTTATGGTGTTTTGAACAAAGTACTTGCTGTCTAAAGTTAAGAGAAATAATTTTCAGTCATGCTTAGCCAGGCGGCCATTCATCAGCCAATCAATCACTTGTTAAATGCTGTCAATACATATGTGTTTTGTTAAGTAAAAACTTTACTAGATTTTTCTCAATTTCTAATATATTCGAGCAAAGAAACAAACAAAAAAATAAAACAATAAGCAAGTGCACTATGGGGAAACACTATGCATCCTTAAATACCCTACATCACTTTGCTTAATACAGCTTTATATGGAAAATACTCGTAAATGTGGTCCGATCCGAACTATTTTCAATAGTGTCCATCCTTGAACCAAAACATGACGGTGTACCAAATTTCATCAAAATGTTTCGACAATTGGGACCAGTAGCTTGAACAAGGATTTTCATTAACAGACAGACCTCGGACGGACCGAGGGACAGACAAGCTTCGATCAATTCAGATTGTGATTCTGAATCGGTCGGTATAATAAAAGCTGGGTTTGTCTTGGGTGAAAGAAAACGCGACCAGACCAGACCATTTTCACTAGCATTCGTCCATGGACAAAAAAAATATGACAGTGTACCAAATTTCATCAAAATATCCCAGAAAGCAGGACTTGTAGGCTGAACACAAAAAAAACATGACGGACAGACGGAGGGACAGGCAAGTTTAGAATTTCTACCCGGCTTCAGAATCATTTTCGCAATCGATCGATATAACAAAAAGTTGATATATCTCAAGTCCTTCTGGATGTTGCATAATCCGCGCATATCTAATATAACCCTTGTATCACAAGTGGTACGAGGTTCAAAAAAAGTAATTTCATTGATAGGTAACGTTTTTTTTTTTTCGAATTATCGTCTAAACGGCATGGATTTACATAGAAACGACAATCGTGATGAACGCATGTATTATTTATGATTTGTTTCGAGTCCGTCTGTTATGTTTTCATAATAATAGTTTTATCCATATTTTAACGAACTTGTTGACAATTCTTTGGCATGTTTATATAATTCTGTTCATATTTATATATGCGGTAAGATATTCAATGATTGAGTGACGAGTTTGTGTGAATATTGTCAGAGGATATGGTTTTTTCATTTCAACTGCCCGTTTGCAATCAGTTAAATTATATTTTTATCAGTGTTCAGGTCAATCGGTTTACGACTACGCAAGCGTTTAACAGTTTCGATCCATAGCAAAATAATAAAAATAAAAAAAAACAACAACAACAAATGTAGTAGTCATTTGGGTCAATCTTTATTATATAAGATATGTTAATTTTTGTTGTTTTTGTTTTTATTTTTTTTTTTAGTTAAAAATAAACATAAATATTTAATATTATTATGTGGTACGTGAGTTTATAAAATTGAGGTGAAAAGTGCATCAGTATGTAAATATTCTGTTTATTGTTATTATTCTTCTTCTTATTATTACTATATTATCGTTGTGCAATATCTTATCTTTATCAAGATAAGTTTCACTTATAATGAATACAAAATTGCAAAGATAACCAGACACATTCGTATATCATATAGAAAAGTTTCCTGGATTTTCTTTTTCTTTTTTGCTGCATGTAATAAAAATCTTTAATGCCAGTTTTTGATAATATTTCATAAATTGCGTTGATCTAAAACTTTTCTCATCTCGCATTGTTAGATTAAATTTTATTACCTATTTCTCGAGTAAAGGGGAAATTAGAGCGGAATGTCGGACGTACTTAAGGTAAACATTGTTTCTCTCTTTTTTTTATATATTTTATATTAACTACTGCTTTAGAAAATGGCAACTGAAAAGTATATAATGATCGTAAAATACCAGGAATTAGATTCAATACGCAACGGGCATAAAATTACACTTTGTCCGGTACTTTTTCCGGATATCTACTCCAGAAACATCGTCCCGCTTCATCACCAACTACTACGAATCGGTTTTTAAGAGTACTACCTAAAAATGAACAATATTTTCAACAGTAAATAGGAGAAAAGAAGGTGATGGAAAGTACTCCTTGCTCATAAAGTTTCCGGAAAAGGCTTCCAAAAGCACAAATAGAAGAATAATCTTTGTCCATAACATCAATCTGTTTTAAATAAGGGCAAAACAATAACAAAAAAGTAAACAATAATTTTGGCTTTAAAAAGCTTTTACGGGAAAGAGTACTTTGATCATCAATAATTTTGGCTTTAAAAAGCTTTTATGGGGAAGAGTATTTTGATCTTCATTAGGTCCTAGAAATCTGTTTTAATGAACTCTAAAGTTGTTAACCAAACCTTGATGGTAAACAATCATGAATTTCGTTCCGCAGTCGATTGATCAAGAAACGTCGGGAATCTCTCTGAACGTGCAAAGCGTTTCCGAGGACGTACCAGTAAGCATTCTATTTCATGTCGTAGCTTACTCTTCTTCAAAATTAATAAATATGCCCGGCCATGTCAACTTTGGTTGAAGTTTCCCTTTACGCATTCTGTGGCTTATTAATCCTAGAATAAGTTCGCGTTGTTTTGAACGATCTTTTACCGTTCGAGTTGCTCGATGTTGGAATTCCTTACTTATCGTGTAATAATGCATTTCGTTTAAAACTCTTTCTGCATTTTTCGACTATTGGGGTGTAGGGTACTTTAATTTATTTTTAAATCTTAAATCTGCATAGCCGACAGAATTATTTAAACGGAGGAAGCTTTGTTTTGTTGCTAATCAATATTACGAATTAAACATAATTTCCATTAAAGGTAAAAGAAAATGCACAAACAGTTTTCTATAGACAATTAAAGTCGGACCTTTGAATAAATCCGACGACTTCACTCAACACTTCCTGATTATTTGAACATTTCGTAAGAATTTGCAAACTGTACAATAATTAAGTCAATCGCAGAAGTCTTCAATGACTTCATAGCTATTTTTGAATCCGCCATGTATGTCTTACATCGTTGTTTTTGATAGAAATGCGTCCGTGAAATTTTGTATAACATTTCTGTCGGATCGTTCTTTATATTCTATACCACTTGCGATATACGATATATTAAGTTAGTGCGAACGTTTGTAACACTCGGAAGGGTCCACCGTTTATTATAACAGATTTATAATCGAACTAAACTTGTCTATCTGTCTGTCCGTCCGTCTTTTCATATATTTCATATATTTTTGTCTTCAATGCAATTTTTGCAATTTTTGATACATATTGATAAAATTTGAACGAACGCTATCGAAAATGGCTCGGACCGGACCACGTTTTCAACCACTCTCCGTGCAACGCCTCATTCTGGAAAGTCGTTATATGCATTACATATTTGAAAATTTCTTAGCAAAAGTGATTAAGTAGTAGTACGTCGGCAGTCCAAATTGGTGTGAAATTTTTTGATCGGTTGGGGCAATTTTTGAATTCCCTCCCTCATAACGAGAACTGAAGTTTCCTTCGACAAAAAGCTATAATTTTCAATGCTTCATGATGAAAATTGGCTCATAATAGCAAATTGGCAAAGAGATCTATTTTACGGGATTTTGAACCACATAGGTTTATTTTTTGGATATCGCTACCTACAAAGGTTCTCATATGCCAAAGAGGCCTACTTGCTAATTTTTTTGTAATGAAAATTTGTTTATGATAGTAATTAAATAAAGACCTTAAATGGATCTAATCGGAATAACATGGAGCTGTTTCTTGGCCTCATTCCGTACAAGATGCTCCATGAGTAGTAAGTCCTTCGGAAAAGGTATTAATTTTTAATATTTTATGATCAAAATTAGTTCATAGGAACGTTTCAACAAAAAAGTGAAAGGTAGTGAATTTGGATCACATATGTCTACTTTTTTTTTGTACCCCAACATATAGAGGCAAACTCTTATATGGAGAGAAGTTCGAACTTTCCAATGTGTGGGCCTTTCATGAAAATCGTGTGTAAATTTTGGCGTATTATTACCAAAACGAGTAACGAATAGCTGTACTAGGCTAAGCGGTGTAGGGTATGTACAAGTCGACATTGCCCCTACTATAATATTCTTACTTGTTATTTATTATAAAAATCATTAATGATATGGAGATGGATATACGGAAAAAGGTGCCGTAAGCCAAATGCTTAGCACTGAGATAAGATTCAAATAACAAGTAAAACTTTACATTGCGACAGACGGTTTAGAATACGTTGTGTGTATATGTTAACAAAAAACTTTCATACCCTTAGGACATTATGTTAAGTTTGTTTGCTTTTTGTTTAGTCGTAACCGAAGATAGATTGAGCTAAATTTGCCATAAGTTGTTAATCATTTTTTTCCTATTTCGAACGAGTGCAAGTAACATAATAAATATAATAAATGATTAGAATAAATAAAAAGATTGAAAAAGCTCCCTACAATTTTTTTAATGCATTGCGGCAGTGAAGCGCATGATTTTTATTGAATGAGTTAACACATGAATTGTGATACAATAACAAAAAAAAAAAAAAAAAAAAAAAATGAAATATTATTTCCTCTCAGACAACGTTTACACATCACATGTAAATTAAATGTGAGATCATTTTCACTTTAGTATGCATTTGTGCTAATGTTTGCTTATGAATAATTTCACTAATTTCTATATAGAAAAAATAAAAAGTGATAAATAAATAAAATATTTTTACTAGAGCAAGTTCAGTAAGTGAAAGAATTCTATTTGCTATACGCAATAAAAAAAAAAGGTGATAAATTAAAAGAAAATGAAAACACAAAGAAATGATGTTTGACGGAGAGAGAGTCGGTTCACCGTTCACGTTGTTGCGTTGTTTTCCTATAAATTTACCTTGTTAAAGCATCTACATGTACACTTTGGATTAAAAATGAGTGATGATATTGCGAATCTTGTATGTAATGTAAGCGTAAGCGTTCTATGACCCAAAGGCAACGTCCTTTATGGCCCGGTATGCTGACGTATTTAAAGTGCAAAAATCTCTTATGTCTTAAGTCTGTAAATTGCGTTCTAGTCCAAGTTGTTTAGTACCTAGCCTACACAACCTACCTACACAAGATAAACAGAAAGCGTGAAGAGAAATAGAAAGAAGCTCTACGAGCCCGGTGCATAATTTTTAAATGCTTCATAATAGTCGATGAATACAAGAGCAGGAGCGTAATTGAATCTGATGAGAGCCATGCAGAACCATGAAGTGGTGGAAATAACTTTTAATCTCTTAGGCAAAGTTTGAACTCTGTTACCATGATGCTATTTTAGAGGTTGCGTTGCTCGCAATAATGAAGTATACATGGGATCTTCTGCCAGGTGACATCACGTTAGGAGGTCTCACAAACTTCAATGTCGTTTGTAAAATAATCGAAATGCTTAGTTTAAATGCATCTCTGGCGAATTTAAATCAAATAGCGTACATTGATAGGCGTTACGATGATAGTTCTTCTAGCAAGCAATCGAGCTCTTTACGCAGAAATCACAATGCTTTTGGCGGAGCATAGATGTGCCGAAACTCTCACCTCGTCGTGGTGATGCCTGGAAACGGTCTCGACCGACGAAGAGGTGTTTAAGACTTGGTCTATCTGTAACTTGCGACAAGTTTTCTGAAAGACAGCTCAGGGGTTTACTGGAAGAAGCACTCTTTTCTCATAGGCTATTACTATGAACGAAATGCTAATCAAAACCAACTCGTATCTGGTTACGTAAAATACGTTGATATAGTGATAGTCGAGAGCATGGTACCGCCCGCCATGTCAGATGCAACTCCCGATGCTAATATATCTTGAAGAAGGGTAGTCAATGTGTGAATCATGACTGCTGGGTACGGCGCTTCGGGGGGTATCGTGTCTGGTTCTGGTTTCTATCATAATTAGAGGTAATGATAGCCCTCAGCACTCCCCGGAGTGGGTTTATTGAGCCATGCACAATAAAAATATATCGGTTCTCGGGTTTGTCTAACTCTCTGGAGGGCGCCGGTTACGCAGACTTAACTCGTGTGTCATAGGGCACCGTGGGGGTAAACCTTCAAGCTACTGTAGCCACATTAAACCCCCAAAGGCATCTGCTTCCATGGCAACAAGACGCAATAGTTCCATGATATTCTTCTAAACGAGCCAAATTTGTTGCTTATGCTCAGTTCTCTTGATCTAAGTATTTCTTCGAGCAGCTTGTAGGCTTTTTTTTTGGACAAATTTGAAACATTGATTGCTTCTGAGATTCAATTTGAAGAAGGCCGTTGCTATGTTCTGCAAAATGGTCGGTCGAGAAATCGGGTAAAACGAAATTTCACCCTTAACGCAACAAAGTCCTTACCCTCTTCCTAAGAGGGAAGAAGTTCAGGTCATTTTTCATAACCTAGAGAAAGTTTTAACGCTGTATTAGTTATTTTAAAGTAGGTCGATATGTCTGCCAGACTGCGAATACATACACATTCTTCTTGCGCTAGATGGTGTTATTAGTAGGTGTTTGTATACTTGTTGAAATTGTGAAATTTATTGTATTTACTTTTAGTAAATGTTCGAGAAAGTTTTCAAATCTACGCAGTCATTAAGCCTTGCTGGTGGTTTTGTGTATTCTGGGACAGGATTTGCACACAGATCGCGAACACTTTCATATTCGATATGTGGAATTCGAACAATAACATATATAAGCAAAGGATTGATTTGCTCTCTCTCTCGTTTTTGAAAGGCTGACTGATGGACCGACAGATATGAACAATCGTTTAATTATGATTATTGGTAGCGATGGAATACCACTTTTTCTCTTATATTCTTTCTCCAATTCGAATATATTTAAATGTACATATTCTGTGTAAAAAGTAACCGGAAAAGAGTTAACTCATCAAAAACTATTTTGGTGGCTTGAAAGCAAGCCACACACAAGTTGGTCGTTCAGCAGTTCGATAGCCATTATTTTTCATAGATTTGCTAGCGTACACCCACACACAAAACTAACACTGAACAGAAGTAATTTGTGACCCCTCTTTATGAATGCTTTGCGATGCAATGTAAACTAAACATGCAGTTTAGAGGGAATCTCTGCAAATGGAATGAGAAAACAAGTATGCTCTCACCCTTTAACTGGGTAGATGTAATAAAAATTACTATTTATTCAGACAAAGCCAAAGTTCTTTGACATTAGATTAAATTAGATAAGATAACTAACTATTTATTTATGATTTTCTCTCATTGTTGTTGTAGATATTAATTAAGTTGTTGTAGAAAAGCAAGCACAGGTCTAATCGCAAAGGAATTTTGCTTACTTAGAACTGAACTACTACTCCTCACATGATTTATCTAAAACTCATAAACATATTTTATGTTCAAAATAATAATAATAATAATAATAAAAAAGTATGTGCACGTTATGCGTAAAACATTTTAATGATGCATTTTTGTTATGTGGTTTTTTTTATTTGCAGATTTTTACCGAAAGCAAGCAACGTTCAGCCAAGGGAAAGTGGTAATGTTGTAGTGGCCTATAGAGATTTATTGCGATGCTGTCTCTCATATAAATGCATAAGTTTTTACGGCATTTTTTACGGAACGCATCCCCGAGTATCCAAGCCGAGTAGTAGTTAGTAAAACCGAATGTCTTACATTTGACAAGGAATCAAAAGAAATAAAAAAAAAAGAGGAAAGCAAATGTTGCTTCAGTTGCAGTTACGATGCATTAAAGTCAAGTGAAGTTGGGAAAAAAGTAATGCTGCTGCGCGCAACTTGATCATAATTAAAGCAACCGACCAACAACACAGCAATAAAACAATTTATATAGAATTTTGTAATGAGTTTTGGTATTCAAGGGAAAACTATCTATCTTTCCCTGCACTGTTCTTCTTCCGTTCATTCCATCCGTGACTCCGTCAATTCAAGTGTTCTTTCTGTTTATAGATCTTTTTCAATATTTATTTCTCTATTTTTTGTGTGTGTTTTAAATTTTATTGTTTTGCAGAAATTTCAATTTAAGTAAATGAAGAAGATTTTTACGAAATTGAAATAGTGTAAGAAGAAGAAGCAAACAAGTTTTTTAAAAAGTAGTGTATAGAAAAAACATTTACAAAAAACAAAAAAAAAAAAAAAAAAAAAGAAAGAAAGAAAGAAAGAAAGAAATTTTCAAGCGACATTTTTTTTTTCGCTAAGGAAAAAAAAAAGGAAATCAGCAAAAATTCCCGGCAACAAGTTGTATTCGTTTGGTACCATGGAAGGCGGTTATATTAATGAAGGTAAGTGTCGACCTATATATATATATATGAATCTAGTAAATGCAATAATTTTAAGCATGTGTTTGTATAATTCCGTTTCAATCAATTAATTATTTTCATTTCTCAACAAAAAAATATTTCGCTCACTTAAAAAGGTATCCACACGTTAAACAAACGTATGTATTCGTTTCCAAAACAAAACACATAAATAAATAATTTTTTTTTTTTTTCTGTGATATTTCTCTTCACACACCCACAAACTTTTAAATTAACACATTTATAGTTCAATGCACACTGAAAACTTTTTGTTTTTAAGCCGCCACAACTAAAACCATATGGAACGGCAAACAAAATAAAAAGAAAAAAAGCAAAAAAAAAAAGAAAAAAAAAATGCTCAAAGTCAAATTTATTTTAAAACACACTTTAACACCCGTAGCGAAGTGTGCATTTCATTTTATTGCTTGGACATTTTTAGAACATCAAATGCCATCAAAAAAAAGCTAATACATCAAATAGAAAAGGCGCTTGCTTGTTGCCTTCTTGTTGTTGTATTGGAAAAATGCATTCATTAAAGTTACACATACATATATATATACATACATGCATATATAGGCGGACTAGGCAAATAAGAAACATCCCACCATTGACTTTGAATATTTTGGATATTTTAAGATTTACGATTTCATTTTATTCGTCTGTACATCATTTCGTTTCTATGTAAATCTAATTCTATGTAAATACCAAACGTATTTTTTTTCACTTTCGACGCAATGTTAAGGGTATTCACGCAATTAAGTATTTATGGATTCAGTCCTAGTATTTGATAATCAAGTACTTGAATCTATCTGCGTGGCTTTTCTTTCCAGGTACACTAAGAAAATAGCAGCCAAACAACTTGCCTTCAGAAATATTAAAAGTACATCAATCTTCTTCTTCTATGCTTTTAGCGAAATTATAAGGCTTTGCTTTATAGTAAGCTTTAAAAGCTTGTGATTAATGTTCAAAAAAAATGTAATCCGTTCGATCTACGTTTTATTCAGTCAAAACTGAATGAAAAAAACAAAAGCCTGAGCGTCGTCAAAAGGGGTTGGGTGGGAGTACAGAATTTTCTCGTAAGAACGTTTTTTTATTAAACTCGGCCAATATTTTCATAAACAAGAATTTTTAAAAGCTCATATTCGACAATTATGTAATACGTACGGGTGCTGAAACGTTTCCTGATAAATCGACGGCTATCAACTTATTGTTGAGCACAGTTACTCGACCGATCATTGGACAAAAATAATTTGTCTGCTAATAAACTGCTTACACAGCAACGCTCAAAATTAACTCCCAATCGATAATATTTTAAAAGACTAACTGGGTATCATTCTTATGTCAAAAAGAAGTCTTTAAGTTTCCTTTGCGCAATTAAATTTTAATAGTTAGGCTTCAAAGCTTTCCGCGACACTTGCCATTCACTTCACACAAGAGCTTCACGCACATTTAATACACCTCGTAAAACTTTCGAAGTAAACTTTGTATTTCCCGTTACATTTTGATCCATTTTTCGCTTTCCTTACCCATCGCCGAAGGATGTCAAAACGTTTGCAACGCCCGGAAAGAAGTTAATCAGCATCAAATTCTAAGAATGTTCGTCTGTCCGTCTGACCGTCTGTGTAATGTCTGTTGTAAGCATTCTCCTCCTCTTCCGCAAAAATGAAGCTATCGACTTCAAATTTGGCAGAATTATTGGAAGTTCTTGCACGCAGGTTGGTATTAAAAATGAACCAAATCGGTTGAAGGATATGCTCACAGTACCACCTAGACTGAGAACACCTCTGCTTTTCAAAAGAATAAAAAATTGGTTTTTGGCTCATTACTCATAAACTATATAGCAGATAAATCTACAAAAATCTGAACGCGTATTCTATAGGCGATGCTGTGGCAGCTGTACAAAAAAGGAAAAACTGACCACGCCTATCCAAGAAAGCGCAGAAGCGCAAGCTTCAAAAACCCCATAAAGTACATAAATTCTTCGCCAATTTCAAATTCGGAATGTACATAAGCATTGCCATCTGTTTATCGGTCCGTCTGCCCAACTGTGCCGCACCAGTCTTTCATTTCCAAACATAGAGAAAAATTTGAAAATGATCGAAACCGGTCAAAGGACACCCCTACACGCCTTGAACACCTTTGCCTTCCATATTTTTTGCTCCTACACCATACAACGTGATGAGCATTATTTTCTACAAAATATTTTTCAAACATTTTCTCGCCTCCTCTTTCATGTAACAAAAAAAAAGCAAGCCCTTCTAAACAATCCCTATTAAGCTTTTCTAAATTAAGCTTAGGCGAGACCATCATCCTTTGTTTTATTCATGACAACCCTTGATATAAATTCTGTTTGTACTCTTATATGCAAATTTTTCGTAATTATTCTCTTTATATGAACACTCAAAACGATATTCTTCAACTATTTGTTTATTCTATTTAAATATATATATATAATACATTTACGTACATATTTACACATGTCAGACAGATTAGCATTTTTTTCATTCTTTTAGTAGCAGTGTTATAGTTAGTCATTCAAACTCATAAAGATTTGATATTTTTCTGCAAACTAAATATATATATATATATATATATATATATATATATATATTGAAATTTTATTTAAATAGAGAATGACGTTACTCTTGCTAATATCTATTTTGTAAATTTTATTTTTAGTAAATTTTTCGTTTCGTTTGTTAATTTTTGCAAACACAATGCATTCAACGAAACGAAGCAAAAAATTAGAAAAAATATTGAAAATATTTTAAATGTAAATGACACACAGACAATAAACAATAAAACTGAAAAGTTCACATCAACAAACGATCAAATGCATAATAATTCAAAAACTCATTTTCCAAGTCACATAATTCACTTTGGCAAACTCTCTTTGATCAACAAATAGCAATATATTCTTAAATTATAAAACAGAAATCGGCGAGAAAATCTCAACGTATGCATGACGAGGATTTTCCACTACATTAACAGAGACTTTTTTTCAGAATAAAAATCCTCACGAAATTAGGCACAGATAGCATATCTCGTCTCGTTTGACGGATTTCATGAAAGATGACATTATTACAGATTACGCTTGTCTCTGGACTAACTCTGATTTTTAGATCCACCATCTAAATTTTTGGCTTTGCCGTAAATATTGACATCACATACTACATGTTCCGAATATCGTCATTTTTTAATAATAATTTCCGTATTTCGGTTGTTAACGGCCGATACCATTTTTTGCATCTCTTTGCATCTGTTTTTTTTTCCTTTTAGCTTTTTTGCCTCCGCCTCTGCCTCTGCAGTGATATGATGGATTTCATTTTCCTTTCTCTTTCCTTCCTCCTGGTCATTACTTCTCTGTCCTTCCACAATAGTGTTTTCTGTGTCTAGAGCGCAGGAATGTTTCAGAAGCAATTTCTTGCGTTAGCTTCTCGCCCAATACCGTAATTTGAAATCAATTTTTATCTCTTCTTCTTCTGCCTCTCTCTCTCTCTCTCTCACTCTCTCTCTCCCACTCTCTCTCTCACTCACTCTTTCTCTCTCTCCATCTCCCTAAAGACCTTGCTCTCTGCTTTTCTCTTACCGTTTTGCTCGCCTTCTCTCTCACTTTTGCCACCGCCTACTTTTTCCTTCTGCTTCCCAAAATCTTTATCTCGTTTCCACTTTCTCCGTCTCAGTTAGACTATGGTTGCATGACTTTTCTGTGATTGACTCCCTCTTTCTCTCTCTCTCTTCTCCAAGCTTCTGCTTTCTTTCATTTCTTTGCATATTTTTCCTTTCTCTTCTTGCGTTAACTCTAGAGTGGAGTCTTTGTGGACTTAAGTCTAACATATGCGTCAGCGTCCTAGAGCATGCATGTCATTTTAGGAGAGGCTCAAGAAGACGGTAAATTATTTCTGTTTTTAGAAAGCGGTAGTTTACGCTAGCATAAGAAAAAGAGAGAGAGGGAGAGCAGCTTCAAATGAAAAAGTTAGAGCATTCTTCAATTGCCTAACATCTCTGTCTTTTCTATTCTTAAACAGCGACAACCCATTCAATGTCTCAGTACATCTTCCCGATATATTCATTTCGGATGAATTTGGGCAACAATTAAAAAAGTTTGCAAACACCTGCCTGCACGAACATAGGAGAATCTCGTTCAAATCGATCTTTAATTATTACAAGCCTGGCTGGCTATAACTGTCATCGTACGACATGACAGTTAGTGAATATATCATCTTTTCTAACAAGTGGAAGGCTATTGTCATGCGCTTAGCATTGAATCTTTTTTTTTAAAAACTCAGCTTAAAATACTATTTAGTACACCATGACTAAGTATTCTTTCTAATAAGACAATGCATCACAAAATCCATTGCTTGGTTCTTTTTTGCTAACCACAAGTTGTCAAATAATTGAAAAAACAAAAAAAGCTCGTCTCCTGCGACCTGCGATCAAGATCAAGAGCAATAAGCCATCCAGTCGGCGAAATAAAAAATTTCTTAAAGAGATGGACTTGATGAATTCCCTTACCTTTGACCTCTCGCTTATTAAAATGAAAAGATGTTAACATAAGAGAAAAATCGTAGGAGATTGCAGTAAAATTCACTTATGGTGTTAGTGCCGCAACAACAATTTTCATCATTCGCTTTGTACATAATCTTGTCATGTTCAATTAATTTTCGAAGCGATTTCATTCTAGCACAAGGCACATAACTTTTTGATCTTCCATCGCAATCATTCATTCGATCATTAATTCATTCATTCATTCTATGCAATTAAGAAAGAAAGAAATTAATCAAAATTGAATTTTTATTTTCTTTGAAATGCTGCATTATTCTCTGTATATACATATATGTATATATATTTACATATTTACAACGAACATCTGCAGAGGATTCAGATGCTATTATAGGAGTGGAAAGTCCAGGTAAATTATTATGCAATAAAACAAAAAAACCAAAAAAAAAATTCATTTACATACACTGAAGAAGTATATAACACAGTTCTTCTTCTTTCTCAAATCATTTCGCAAAACATAATCCTTGTCACGATGACATCATCATATCGCTCTACTTGCCATTAGTGATTACTGTTACGGTTGCCGCTATTTAAAAATTTAACCTACCAAAAATTTCGAAGCCTTGAAAGAAACTTTTTCAAAAAAAAAGTTGCAAATAATTTTTTGTCTGCGTGTATCGCTGCTAACTTCTAAGAAGTTGAAGAAAAGAAAAAAAAAAAATAAATAAATAAATGGAAAAAAACTCCATATGTCTGATGACCTAAATTTTTTAGTTCAACTCTTGGGTTTTGCTTTTTCTTGCTTTTTTTTTATTTTATTTCCCCTCTTTTTAACTTGATGTTGTTGTGGTAGTAAATTTCAAAGAATATGATTTTTTTTTTTTTTTTAGGATAGTTCCCAGCAACAACAACAAAGATATTGATTATGGTTGGAATTAACAAACGAAAAGAATTGTTAAAAAGATTCTGAGATTTTTAAAACCAAAGCAGCAAAAAAAGAGTTTTTATTATTTTTATGAGTTTTCTTTAACGAGCGAGCGAACATACGTATATCCATGTTTACATTTAATAGAGGCGTTGTAAGAGGGCATAAAATTTTATTTGAATTGAATAACAAAGAAGTTGTTCAGTTGTTTAACTGAATTTCGCCTTTTCGTTAAGATATTTCCTCCTTTCTTACTGGAGCACAACTAAAATATATTCGAAGAAATTTGCGCAAAACCACACCTAACTGCAACTTATATGGAATAAGAAGAGAAGAACATTATAAACATCGAAAGATTCATTATTTTTAGTATGCCT
Organism: Glossina austeni; assembly: GCA_000688735.1. Lineage (NCBI taxonomy): Eukaryota > Metazoa > Arthropoda > Insecta > Diptera > Glossinidae > Glossina > Glossina austeni. The sequence goes on from KK502458.1 coordinate 1,025,118, forward strand.
GGTGCAATGGTACGCATAGATATCTAAAGTTGTTATATATTTGTAGTGAACACTAAGCTTGCCTAATAAGGTTGTTGTAGATATTTCGAAAGGCTTGGTTGAGCAATGTTGAGGTTATGTCCGATCTCCCGAGCAGTGAAATGAAGATCGAAATCGCTTGAAATTTTTGAGCTTTGAGCGACTTCCTTGGTTTCGGTTTCAATTATACCTTTCAAAGCGAAATGATTTCTTTTGTACACTACGTCCATCATACCTTGGGTAAGTAAGACTCGAAAGGTGAAAAGTTCAGATAAAAATCACTGCATTAAACATTAATGAATAGAAGAAGGAGAACTTAAAGTTTCACTTTAAAGCCAAACTCGATGGGTTATATGGACAAAAATGAGGTTCCAAGGTATTTAAAGAAAATGGCACGGAACGGAAGAATATCCGCAAGGGATGTTTTTTTTTGGAAAAAATGTGCAGTGGCTATCATAGAGTCTGGCCTGTTGCTTTCTGCCTGCTGGGCTGTACTTTCGTTACCCATCATGCAAAAAAAAAAAAAAAAAAAAAAAACACAAAGGATGACATAAAAAGTTATCTCCGCAAGTAAACAAAATAAATCCCATAAAACTTGCATTACCATGCTTAGTTATTCACTGTATCCTACATCGCCTGCTCTGAGGGTATATTAAGTTTGTGCGAATTTATGCAAGACCTAGATGAGCTTGGTACAGACCGAAAATCATTTTGTGAATTGAAGTTTCCATTTACTACAACTAATCGAGTCAACAGTTTTCTGCATCGACCAAGGATCATTTTTCGGCACGATCTAAATATATGTGTCCGTCTGTGCGTGTAATGTCAGTCCTATAGGTTGCATTTTTCAAGATATTTGCATGAAATTTGATATACAAATATATTTTCTTCAAAAAAGGAATCCTATTGTGAAAATAGATTGTATCGGTCCCACCGTCATTCCCCATATAATGCTGCATTTCGGAAAAACATTACATAATCGATAAAAGATTTCATTATTTCTCGACAAAAGCTGTTGAAAAATAACATCTTGCCATGCTACGTGAACGTACAAAATTTGAATGGAATGAGATCACACGCCTCCTATGCAAACGTTCTTCCAAGTAGCAAGACTTGATTGGAGCGCAAAGTCTAGTGGTTAGCGTTTTATTACGAAAAGAGGTCTAGACTTATGATTTGATATATAAGATTATTGTGTTGAAAGTAGGCCAGAAAGATCTATTTTTTAAATCCTTTCCCATATAAAAAACTTTATAAAAAATAAGTCTTTAAATAATACTAAGGCGCAATTCTTTTTCTATTATGACGAGAACAGATGAGAGATTGGGTTTAGTGAAAATGCTGTAGGTTATGTACGGGCCTTTCTAGGCTCACTATAAACTTTTAACTTGTTATACCCTACACCACTCTTGGTGCAACGGTATGTTATTAAGTTAATGCCTATGTATGCAATACCTTTCATTGTATCGATCATTTGTAGACTTACTTTCTGAATTAATCTAAACTTGTCTTTTGCCCGTCTGTCCGTCAAGCCTTGTTCTGTTTAAGCTACAGTTCGCATTTTTTTCGATGTGCTGATGAAGTTTGCTCGAACAATGTGTTTTGGACGTGAGGCAAGGACGAACGCTTTTGAAAATAATTTGGAGCAGAATACTTTTTTCGCATTGACTTCCGAAAAGATGCGTTATTGTAAAAGGTCAGGCGGTTTAAGGTACTTAATAGTGAGCCTTAGCCTGCTATAATGTGTTTACTTGTTTTCATTATGTTCCCACGACCAACAGTGTCAACTTTCTCTACTACCGCAATAAAGCATATTTAATTATCTTTGAAAACAATAAAAAAAAACTGATCGAAGAATGTTTTGTAAAATTTTATATGACAGTCAATTAATTTATTCGAACGGGTGAGTCGAACTTTAGAAAGTGGTTTTTGCTTTAACTTTAACATAAAAAACTTTTCCGTTATATTTGTTTCGTTGGGCAAACATATGTATTGTTCCTTTAAGAACCTGTGGGTGGAGATGGAAAAACCGTGAAGAAAAAACTCAAAAACAATCCCCTCGAAAGCGCCATGTTGTGGCCATATATCGGCATTCAAACCATAAATTTATTAGCATTACAAACATTTATTAGTAGTTTTTTTTGTGTTTTGTTTTTAATCCAAATAAGTTATTAGCCATTTAATATTTTCTACATCCCATGCATATAAATATATTATAGAATTTATTAATGAAAAATTTTCACATTTTACATTATTTTTATTAGTTTAATGAAATATTGTTGCACTTTGTACCTCAGCGATAAAGCAAAGATGAATGCAACGAATTAATATATGTATGTGTGTGTGTGTGTTAGTGTGGGTGTGCGGTTCATTAGTAACCTAAACAATATGCTGGATATATTAATATGTAATTAATGTTCATTTCAATACACTTATATAAATACACTTATGTGTGTGTGTGTGTGTATGTGTAAATTTGTATACATTTAGGTTTTCGATATGAGTTTTGAATTAATTATAATTTTATGTTTTATTTTTTCCTGAGGTAAACAATGCCTCTTAACATTGTAACAAATTAATTATCATTTTGGTCAAGTAATCAATTTAAATGAAAGGTAACAAATTAACGCTAACCGAAGTGTAAACTAAATTGTACGTTTGCCAACATTAACTGAAATTTCTATATACATATATATGTATATGTATATATATATATGCGCTGGTTGGTTCGGTATATCATGTTAACAAAATTGTATAAAATTTATTATTTTCGTCTAATCATCGCTTCGCGTTTTGTCGTTTTGCCGAAATAATTCATTTTAAGCATAGATTAAAATCGCTTTTTATAAATGAAACCTCAAAGTGAATACGACAAACGTATGGCTTTAATATGTCAATCAGTTGGGCATTTGGAAATTCTATGCAAAAGTGTATTTATTATTGCATGCTCTACTTGATTCCCTTTGCTCTCTTGGCAGCGGTGCTGAGCTTATAACATGTGTTGGCCAGTGTTAAAGTGTTTGATAGAATAGCGTAACCATTTACAAGTTGTAAAGCGATTTCAACTGAGACAGACCACTTACGTTCTAAAATTCTTTTTGTGTGCAGAGTTCTCCATTAACGGTGTTATTCAGCTTCGTACTGTGTGATAAAATAAAATTTTTCCAACTTGTTTAAAAAATGCAAAAGGAAGGGGTAGCTGCATGCAAGATTTGTTTAACGAGGACCGGTTTGCAGATAAATTGCAGAATTTAATTAGCAAAGACACTTACCAGCTCAGGATCTCCGTGCGAACATACTTTGTTGTAAATGAAGATTTGTCTTAACAAGGAAAGGCGTGAAGATATATTCGAATTTAATTAGCAAAGACACTTACCAGCTCTCTTAACACAGCCCTACATAACTCCTTAAGTAAGCCTCAAAATGCAACTTGGTAAGTGCCTTTGTTAGATAAAATCGATTATCTTTACCTGCTTTTTAATGGATCGTCGCTTCTTATGATGTTTTCACCGCATTGCCCGTAGGACGGGCCGGTATACACTTACGTATCTGTTTACACTTTATTGATTGAGAGCAATTCTCTTGTATGTGGATTCAATCTATTGCAGCGAGATTTCCTTTGTAGTGACTGACTGTACCCCAAAAAGCGTTCCCCTCACCTTCATTTTTTTCGTACGAAGTTTAGGTTCTCCTTGAAAGACTAACTAAAGTTAGTCTTGCATTTTTTTTATACGGAAAGAACCAGTTTTATTAACACATCAGCAGAAACTTTATATTCGCATACCTAACTAAAAAGACTAAGATGACAAGTACCAGATTACAGTTTTGCTTAAATTTTAAAAGTATCACGCCTCTTAATCGTGCATTGAGGTCGAAGTTGCAGCCTTCCGTCCAGGATGTGCTTTGTCCTTCTAAATTGCTTGTGAAATGTTGGTTGAAACAAAAATTTTATTAGTTCACCAGGTAGTGAAGTAAAAATTTATTCGCGGCGAATATCCTGCGTCGATGTTTAGTCCTCGCGGAGATTAAATAAGTGCCAGATGTAATTGATAATATAATTGATTTTAGTTGAATGCGAACAATTTTCGGTTGGCAGATAGAACGGGAATTGTCAATGACTTTTTAACAATGCTGACTAAAGATTGTGTATTTGTGCTTTGGTTTTGGCAAATCGGTTTGTCAATCGATCACTTTCATGTCTTTAATTTTTATAAAAATCCCCATTATACGATTCTAAAACCCTTCGGCAAGAAATCATATCTAAAAGTATTGCTCTTATACCCTCCACCTCGTGTCGTACAATGGTCCATTAAGTTTGTGAGTGAGGTGAATGCAACACCCAGAAGACCGTGAGATAGAGCCACCTTTTATTATACCGTTCAATCCAGAATTACTTCCTAAATAGATCGAAGCCCATCTGTCCTTCTGTCCGTCCGCTTTTCTTGCATTCAGCCGCAATTTTTGCGATATTTTGATAAAATATAGTACGTCGACCTGCCCAAGGTGAAATGCTATTGAAAATGGTTCGGATCGGACCACTTTTTCGACCACTTTCCATTCAATATTTTATTTTAAAAAGTCTTTATATGAATAAGCGTATTCAGCGAAGAGGAGTAGGGTATTTAATGATGAGCCGTACCCCAACGTCTTCATTTTAGGCTAGTTTTTCATTTTGTTACTGTAAAGCTATAAAAAAATAAGAAGAAGACAAGTAAGAAAATCATATCTATCCGGTAGGTCTTCTAAAAATAATTACCTATATATTAGACATGGTCAACTTCTTGTTTTGGTCCAATTGACCAAAAAAAGACTTCTGCCTGTATGCCCGGCCAGATTTCAAGCTGAATATATTTAGCCTAACAAGAAAATAGATCCCAGCGATCTTCATAAGCAATTTTCATTTTTAATGGAAATCTTTGCAAGCTCAAAAAACTGACGATAGACAAGTGGACAGAGGGACATAGTTAAATTGAATTAAAAGATTTAAAGTCAAGCGACATCCGTATACTTAATATATAATCTCCAAAGTCTGACAGGCGTTATCGTCGTTACGGGTAAAATGAGAATGACAAGCAAAAAATATAATCGATACGCTTTCATCCTCCGTTGATGAGTGAGGGCATTAGAAAGAAGGGATGTTTACAAGGAATTCAATAAATTATTTATTGAAATTGTTTTATTGACACTTTGATTGATATTAAAGTGTCAATTATTTTACACTCATACTTAATAGTTTCACTTAACATATAAATAACTTGTTGACGCAGCATGTCTTTGAAATAAAATGATAACAAGAGAGCGTTTTGTAAAACTTAAAGATATGTAGTAAAATTTTATTATGTTAAAAGTGTTAATTGCACACGCAGATAATAGTTCAGTTGGTAAGATTTTTACATAGTTACAGTATGCAGACATACAAGTATGACTTTATGTAAATAATTTTATGTGTGTGATGTTTTAAAAGCGAAAATGCAGTTTTGCACTCAAATCACATAGTGTTGGGATTATAAAGAAAACATATTACTATGGATTTTACGACCATGTTTCCGAATTGACACTTTAGTCAAATGAACGGCATTTAATAAATAAAAATATACGTAAATGTGATATCCACAAAACGACTTTTGAACAAGATCTCAATAACAAGCCGAGGTTATGTAAATTTCATATAAAAATTTACATTATTCGATTCACTCGCTTGCTCCCCCTCCTCTTTCGATAGTTTTATTCTCAGATATTACGTCATTGTTAGCGCCAATAGTAGCTTTAATTGCCTAAGACCTCAATTAAATTTCTAGTTAATCTTTGTTAATTTTTTGCTTTTAATTCACTTATAGATCAAATTGTACTACAATACAAAACTTAATTTGCGGTTAATATCAAATGGATGCAAGTAATGAAGTCATCACAAAAATTCTAAATAATTAGTAAATTTAATTAGTCACTAATAGACTTAGTTTGGCATATATTGCGACATCAAATAACATAACGTTAGTTTGGATCTAGTATAGCAACATAAAAAAATCGTATAATATCGAGAGCATCCGTGCAGTTTTTCTGTATGTTGAAGAAGACGATTTCATTGTTACTGACAGCGTCCTTACTTTCGCAAACTTGAGCTTGCAGTAATCGTTTTCATAGGCTTGCACCCATTCACAAGTGAATCTGTACAGACTTCGTTATCCCGTTTGCAAAGCACCCAGAAATGCTCCCGTATATAAATTTCATGTCAGGGCAATACTGAACTTCAATTTGACTGAATACACCTTTTTCTCCATCACTCGCTATTCTGTTGTTAGAACCCCCAAGAATGGCAAAAGTTAAGATACGAAGAAGACTCAATCCAACCACTATTAGCTTACGATTACAAGCCGGCTGTGAGAATCGATACAATCTGCTCACATTGGCACCAACATTAGATAAAGTACAGGGAGAATCGAGTAAAGCCTTCAGCAAGATCCATAAAAAAGTGAATGAAAATAAGCAAGTATTCGTATGAGTTAAGACGCCACCAAGATAAGGAAAGCAAGACTACACCTTTGCCGCACCGCTGACTTCCTATTTTCTGCTTAGAATAGTATCTCAAATTTTTTTATGTGACGATAATTTTGAATATCCGGACTGCCTCTCCAACTTTTTCATATGTCATTGTCAAGCGCCATCAATACACTGAAGCGCACCTCTTCAGCAAATTATTTTGCTGTCTAAATGTATTCGAAAACTCTCTCTAAGGCGAGTATGATTAAAGGTGATTTATAGTTGTTCTCTTTTGTGGGTGAGCTTATACACTGATGGAGCTCGCTTGCGACCGTGATCTAAGTTCTTAACACAAAACAACGGATAAGATTATTGCAAGCCCATCATTAAATACCTTATGCCTGCGTCATATGTCAAAACAATTTTGAACACGGTTCGTTCTCACACCAAAACACCGCGGTACACCAATTTTCACCAAAGTGCCTCAAAAATTGCAACTTGTAGGTTGAACACAAGAATATCGGACGGACAGACGGACAGACAGATAAGCTTAGATCGATTCAAAAAGTGATTCTGAATTGACCGGTATAATAAACGACGAAAATATATCAAGTTCTTCTGGGTGTAGAGTACTCTCTGTATACCCTTGTACCGCCTATGATATAGGATAGAAAAATGTATATAACTCGTAAAAGGCCAACTCATAGATAAGGGAATGCTCCTATACGTCATGTAAGCCTTTGTAAATGTCAAAGTTATAAACGCAACGATAAAATTAACATAATCTTCACTTTATAGTTATGAAAATTGACAAAATAATTAGATAATAATTAATAATTTTGTAATTAATGCTTTGTAATAAAGTGAGAGTTTTTCCCTTTTTTTTCGTTTTCTAACGTCATTTCAATTTAATATGGATGACTGCAATAATCTACGTGCACTTAACACCTACGTTCATAAGTATTTTCGCTTATTCTAATACGGTTACGTTTCGTTAATCAAATAACTAGACATCGTCGCCGCATTGTGATTTATTATACGTGCCCTGGCATAGACATCAAATTTCAATTTTTATTATAATATATTTATTTATCTAGAGGAGGATTAATTTAATTCAATTTATTTGCTGGTGATATAATACAAAATGCAATCGAAAGAAAACAAGAAAAACAAAACAAAAAACTTAACTTATGTTAATTTTATGCAAAATTAAACAAAGCTGTATACTATTACATCTTTTTATGCTTTGCAATAAATTCGTTTCGAAATGAATATAAAGGATTAAGAATCATAGAAGTGGGCGGTTAACCCATTACATGTCTGACACAAATTTTGCAAAAAAAAAAAAACATAAATAAAAAAGTTTTCAGTACAAATTGAACTTAATGTTGCGTAACGGCTTAAAGATTACTTCGGCAGTCATAGATAGCGCTCTAATAACAATTTTAAAAGTAACCTGCAGTGAAAAGAGATGATAATCAGAGTTCAAGAAAAAAAAAAAAATATCTATGAGCAACCTATACAATTAATTTAATATTTCGCATAAACTACAAAGAATAGAAAAATTGCGTTTCTTTGAAATTTTTTTTTTTTTTTTACTATGAAAAGCATTCAATAGTTTTATGTAAAGATCTCTATCTCAATAGTTTTTCCTGAAGAGAAATTGTGCATAAAGTATAAAAAGCTACAAACATGTACTCATAGGTGAAATGCAGTAGTAGTAGTAACAGTAGTAGCAGTAGTTGTAGTCTCGGTTGGCGAATTGTGAGCGCGGCAAGTTTTTGATACAAAAAGATTAGATTCGCAAAGTGTGAAGTGTGTGCTTAAAAACATGAATACTAAAATTAATAAGTTGAGGAGAGTTTAAAGTAAAGAGTAAAGAATAAAAGAAAAAACAACAACAAACACTTACAATATATGAAAGAAAATAATCATCGTCTTATGGTGAATCTTAGATACTCATCATCACGTGAAAGTATATAAAAATTAGTTAACTGTTTTTAATTAGTAACCGTAGTATTTGAGCTAAAGGTCAAATTAATGACGACCTTGAGTCGCGGCAGTCTATTCAACATATTTTCTCAGAACAATTATTCTTAAATTGTATGTCGGCGGTTAAATGAGAGGCAAAAAAAAAAAAAAAAGAAACATACGAGGGCAGGCAGGCTGAGCTAACGATAATCATAGCATCAGCAAACCACTTTGTGATGTCTATTAGCAATCATAAGAGTCCGTAACTATCTGCCAGGTGAGCGCCGGTAATTGCTGTCAGTAAGTAACAGTGACTGTCGGTAAGAGTAAATGCCGGTGACTTTATTATCGATGACTCACCTCTCACCTCAGGCGGCCATATGTCGTTACGTAACGTCACGTATTTATCTCTGACAGTTCATAGTTACTGGAAACCAACACTACCAAGAAAATTTCAGCTCTGCTAATAAGATTTCAGTGACTATCTGTGCTATTAACAATCGCGGTGATGAGATGCCTTCACCACACGGACCTTATGTCACTATTACATAGTGTTTTCTTACGTCTCGACTTAAAGCGGACGCAATCCGTCTATCAACACACTTTCAAATTCATGCATCCTTTTTTCTTTTCTACGGAGGATAGGACAAGTTTGACAAATGTTGGTATGGTGATACACTACTTAGCCGACCACCCAAAATACATATACACAGTAAGACAGGTTTCTTTTTTAAGTCTGTCCATCTGTCCGCCTAGTGAAAACCCGATTACAATGCTGAAATTTCATCTAAAATATTAAGTTTAATTTGAGGTTTTTTCCATAGGATTAACACAATCAGCGAACCGTTGGAAGTAAATTATCGATTTGCTTGTGTCTGATAAGCTTTCCGTTGGTATTTCAAGAGCTTTTCGAGTAGATTGTAAAAAACATTTCCTATTCTCGATGTACTTGACTATATATAAGGGCCACGTGTTCGCTACAGATCAGTGCTGCGATGTGCATTATATCTTTAGAGAATAAGTTTACTCTTACGTAGCATGTTAGAGTTTTGCTTTGTCAACATTTTCTTCAGAGAATATAGTTTTTAGTACTAAGCGATAGATTATGAAAAAATTCGGTCAAAACGGAATATAATTTCTTATGATTTTTTTTGTTTTTGTTTAATAAATAAAAGGATAATCATTACTTTACAACATGCAACATGCAGCAGCAGCAGCAGATATATAATGAATGTAAAGTAAGGTGAGTAATTATTTTTCAAGATAATTTCTTAGTAAATTTGAATTTCAAAAAACGAGGCTATACAAAGTAAACAGAAATTTGCGAAGAGAGAAAAAAAAAACGAAAACAACAACAAGAACAACAAAGTCAACCTCTAGACAACAAAACGCTTTTAACCCAATTTGTCGATAAAATAAATACTAATAATAATTGTAAAAAAAAACAACAACAATCCAAAAAAAAGAGAATAAACGTTAAAGTGATTTATTGGTCTTTCGAGAGTGTGTTGTTCGCTGCTTATATACGTACATGTATGAGTTTATGAGTGAGTAGGCTGTTTGCCTTTTTTCTTTACTTTTTTTTTCTTTTCTAAACCGTGGCGCTTAAACATAAAAAATTTGAATATTTCTCTATTAGTTAAGTATATTCGTTATTATCATTCATTCAGTCATTTTAACTTTTTAAATATTGATTTTTAAATATTAAATATATATATATAAATTTAACGCTTTTATAATTAAAGTGCATACATAAAGTGATCACTAATTGCCAAGTTTTTTTCACTTATCCACTTTAAAGTTAACGCCGCAAATGGAGAAAAACCGATATTTAAGTACACACCTATCGGGATATTCGACAATCATTCGAACATATGTATGTACATATATATATGCGTATATACATACATATGCATATGAAAGCATATGAATAATTTTAAGCCATTTAAATGTGTCAATAATAATTTTTAACTCAAATAACGTCCGACAGTTACTCATGCTTATCGCTCACGTTGGCCATTGTCGTCGTACAAGTCGTAAAAGTCCACAACGTTAGCTTAATGCAAATTTTAGTTTGCATTTTTCTACTGTTTCTCTTACAGTTGCGATTAATGTTGATTTTGTTATTATTATTATTATTGTTGTTGTTGTTGTTATTATTGTTGCTAATGCAAGTCCGTGTACACAAGTACATGATATATGTATACATACGAAGGTATGCACGCGTATACAATTTGCAAGAAAATGCTTAACAAATACAGAAGGTGCTGATGTCATATCAATGTTTTTACACGGTTTAGCTAATGCCAGTGATTCTTAGGTTAAGCTTTAAAGTTTCTCAGAAAGAGAATGAACGTCTTTTATCAAAAGCCTCATAAATGTTATCAGATAATTAAGTGTTAGTAATATAAAGCTTAACCGAAACATAGCTTATATCGCAGAATTAACCCACGTAACAGCATAACTCATTCAAGTCATGCATTGCTGCAGAGTTATATAATACGAAAGACAAGTAAATTATATAACAATATGTGTATAGTTCGAAGCTTACAATTAAGAAAACAAAAAAAAAGGCTCCACGAAAATTAAAGTCGCAAAGGTCTAAGATTTATGTAAATATAAATATAAGTTACTTACCGTTTTTGGTCCCCAGTCCTTCTTATTGTGAGTTCAATTAAGCAGAATCTAAACGAAACTTTTTAAAGTGGGTTGATTCCGTTTACATCTTAAGAATTTCTAGAACTGCCAAAATCATGCTTGGAACATGTAGTTACTAAAAATCAGCTATTAAGAATTGCCTGCATCTGGTGACTCTTTATAAAATACATTTTCCAAGAGCTCCCTGGCTGTGGTGGGGTCAGCATTCAGGCTTACTGTAAACTACTTGAACAAGAACTTCTATATAACATTTCACGTTCAACTACAGACATCCTTTCTAAAGAAATAGCAATATGTTCAAAAAATAAGGGGAATATTTATTTCAAACGGTATAATAAGGGCTTCCAATTATTAAGTTAAACTACTTTTTATAAACTAAAGGACTGAAAGGCATGAAAGCACTACCAAGTGTAAATAAAGTTTGTCCTAACGTAATGAAAGAGTTTATATTCGCGTCAAAGCGTGTTTATTTTTAATATATGAAAATTACCCTTATTTTTTGAACACAGCAATGTAAAGTGAAAAGAAGTCTGCCCTAGGGCTTGTGGTGCACTCATTTGCCTTAAATATCTGTTAATACGTTTGTACACCTTTTGACTCTATGTTGCTTAACCGAAAGACCGACGTTCCTGGCAATTGTGAACTATTTTACAAGTGTTGCACTTTAGGAACAACAAACGGCTTTTGCTTTTGTCCACGTCATTCACCCGGTGTGCAGACTTTAAGTTTAAAAAATGCATTTCTAAAGTAATTACATCAGCTTTTGATAATTATTACTGCGGTGTTAGGAATTCTCATTTACCACTGATTGGGAAACTCTGGATTGTAATATAATGTGTTTGATGTTCTTATGCAAATCATAAATTTAAATGCATACTAGTGTGCTTGAGAATGTGTTTAAAGTCATAGCATGGCCATGGTCGCATAAAACGTTGTTTTTATTAAATTCTATTAAATGCTTAGAACATTACATAGAAAGTATGATACGTGTAAAATTGTGTTCAGAAACTTGTCCTCTCAACTTTTCGATCTCAATTTAAGCGACTTGGGCGAGAATTCTAATCATAATAGAGGATGGACAGAGAGACAGACGGAAATAAAATTGCATAATTAATTGAATCTCGTTTCCGGTAATTCGTGTGAATTTGATTGGTAGGATTAAACGCGACCCCATCTGCTTCTTTTTTTTTTTTTTTGCTTAACATAAAAAATATGGTTAGCCCTTTTTTCCGTTAAGCTAATTGAAAAAGAGCAAAAAACTTATTGAAATGTTTTTCACTTAATTATACTACTCAAATATCCATTGAACATGTGTTTTCTCTGCAATCATTTCGCCCAGCTATACTCATATATTAAGCGGCAGACACTTGTTTCGACAGAGATTTTCAAAAAATTTTCACTTTCCTTCGTTAATAACATTCGCGAACGCGTATATATTTCCGCGAATGCGTGCTTTGGTCTATGAGCATAGACGCAAGCATTTTGCCTATGTATTGCATGTAAAGACATTGTCATAAAAATGAAAAATTTGGCTAAACGCCAGTAAAAATAAAAATAATCAAACTTTAACAGTGACATTCATGGCCGCTGCTACTGCGACTATTTGCGTCAGTTTTGCTATTTGCTGCATCCATCACCTTTTGCAAATGTATGAGAAAATAAAAAATGATTGGATTATCTCATCGCGGGGAGAATTTTAAAAATGAATTTTATGTGACATAATTTAATAAATTTAAATTTAAGTATATAAAGCAAACAACAACAACAAGAACAACAAAAACAACAGCGACAGCAACAGCAACATAAATGACACATAAATGCAAAGATAGAAATCACTAGATGTGATAATTAATTATGCGGATTTTGTTCGCATATAAGTAACAGCAGTTCGAATATATGTTAATTTCTTATATCGACATCGCATATAAAAGCTTTTTTCCATAAAACGGAAACGTTAGAGATATTTTCTACGATAAAAAAATGGCGAAAAAAAAACTTTAAAGAAGATTTTCCAGCCGAAATTTTTCTTTTTATCAACGTATGGCAAACACCTTTCATTTCGAGACATATGCGACTTCATAGCGTGAAAATAGAAGATATCGATGTGAAAACAAGCAAACACATTATAGTGGGTCACGATTCAGCTTTAAGTGCCTAACCGCACATTACAGTTATTCATAAAAGGAGTTTTCAACACAAAGCGTTATTTGGAAAAGTGGTCGATAAAAAGGGTCCGATCCGAATCATTTTCAATAGCGTTTGTCTTTGGGGCAAAACACTTCAGTGTACCATATTTCATTAAAATATTTCAAGCTTGAACATAGATTTACATAAACAAACCTGAGACGAACAGAGGGACAGGCAGGCTTTGATCAATTCAGATTATGATTCTGAATCGGTCGATATAGTAAAAGCTGAGTTTATCTAGGGTGAAAGCAAACAAGACGGACGGACAGACGGATATGGGAGTTTAAATCATTTTTTGGATTTGTTTGGTATAATGGTGGAGAGTAGGTCTGTCCGAAGTCCTTCTAAATGTTGCATGCATTCCCCCCCAAATTATGTAGGGTATAAAAGTAAACAATGCCCGCATTGAAGTTTAAGTGTTTCTCGTTACAAGTATTTCTAAACGAACTTTCGTGTGAGATCAATTCTTTTTTTTTCTTACAATTAATGAATGATGAAAAGAAATTGATTTACAATAAGAACTAAACAAACAAAAAGCAAATAAAAAATCAAAATGCATTCTATTAGTGAAAAGTTGTTTCGATGGTACGCGAGATTAGATTTTCACTTGAATAAAATGCTTTTGTTGATGCTTCTCATGAGATGATTGTGATTTGTTTGCTAACAAAATCCGCATTATTAACCAGCATACCTATCTATCTTTACATGTATACATATGCATACGCATACGTTCATCTGTGCATATACTTTAAATGGGTCTTACATTAGCACCCATAGATAATAATCAAATGATTCATTTTTAATGGTTTGTAAATGTTAACCATATCAAGATTTTACTCGCATGTGATTTTTTCTTCTTTTTTCTCTCAAACACTTCATTATAAAATTATAATAAAATTTTACATAAATTAGCTAACTTCTGTTTTTATACGATAACGATAACGTGAACGCGAGAGAGGTGGTGGTGTAACAATTTAAATTCGTTTCACTGGAACGTTTTCTGCGGACTAAGAATGAAAAAATTATTTGTAATTTATGTAATTACGAGCAAGCGTTTTAACACTTACTGCTTGCTAACAGCAACAATTCAGGAAATATTTAAAAAATTTCCACAATTTTAATCAACGATTTTATTATGGTTTTATGCCTGTTATGTTATGCGTGATTGAAATAAAGTTATTAATTATTATTAATTAATGTAATCGTTAAAACGTATTTTTGGTAAAACATACTCCCGGGGTTTCAACACCACCTTAGCCAGCTCTGTCCGGTTTACTGCCTTGGAAAGCTCGACCACTTAATGGAAGATTAATAATAGATAACGCAATCTTTACCTCGAAGACAATGATTTTTGTTTAAGAAATCACTTGCATACTAAAAGTAAAGAAATTCGCTGATATTTCGTTAATCAACTCATCATCGATCGTCTATTTTTGTGCATACATACAAAGAACGTTCTTAAGCTTCTTCTAAAAAATGCTTTCAATGTTTGTATGGAAAGTTTGCCTTTAATTAAAAAAGAAATGATGACATTGTACTGCTACTTACAAGCTTAAGTCCATCGCTCCGTGCTGTATTTTTCGCTGGTGGCCTAGGCAAAAAAACTTCTGATATCATGACACTGGCAGAAAACAAAGTCCTTGAAGCTGCCTAGTTTTAGAAGAACCTATGCAAAATTTAATAGAATAGTTAGTTACAAAATGAATCTCCTTAAAAACTCCCTGTCTTTCCCTGTAAGAATCGTATGACAAGGATATTCGAAATTACTTTTCACAGAACAGTTAATAAGGCAGACACTACAGCAGTTTAAACGAATTAAAAAAAAAAGAGTTCTGGACGTGTCAAAATTCAAAGTTGAAGGTTCAAAGTTTTGCCCTCTAGCTCGCTACAGCAGATTTTATAGTTCATAACGAACTAAAAGAGGAAAAGGGCGTGAGGAAAAAAGTTAATGGCACAGTTTTTACGGCTCATAACAAAATAAAAGAGCAAAAAGGTATGCAGGAAAAAAGTTCAAGGGGCAGATTTTACTGCTGAAAAGAGGAAAAAGGCGTGAAGAAAAAAGTTCGTGGCACAGATTTTACAGCTCCTAAGGAACTAATAGAGCAAAACGGCGTGCGGAAAAAAGTTCATGGTGCAGATTTTACATCTCCTAACGAACTAAAAGGGCAAAAAGGTGTGACGAAAAAAGTTCATGGCGTTTTTTCTAGTGGAAGATTTCAAAATTGTCTAACTTTGGCAATAATAATCTGATCAAAACTTACTACGGCGCATGTAAGACTCGACGCTGAATTGGTCGCCAAAAAAAAAAAAAATGTCATTGTCACATTTACTAATACACTCAAAAAAATTTGCTTTTCAAGAATGAGATCATATTCGCTATATCTTACAACAGGACTAGTGAAACGATTATGTTCTGGATATTTGAGAAAAAAATTCATGCTATTTAGGGTGAAGTAAAGCCAATAATATGTGACTGGTTGTCTCATTTTTCGCCGATGTCGGCGACTCGCCGCACTCTTGGCGACCAAAAATTGACGGAGACCGACCGGCATATTGCAGTTCCTTCTTGGATCAGAATGTACATGTGGTGGTATCGTGTCAAGAAACATTACAGATTTACTTTGCTTTGCGGAAACGCGTTGTGTTTTCTTTACGCGACATTTTTTCTTTTTCAATTTTTTCTTGCACAGACACGCATCGCATAAAATAGAAACTATGAAGACACTTGTCTCATTAAATTACGAGGAAATGAAAATGAAAATAAAAATAATTCATCTACTTTTCGATAAATGGTGACGCAATCTGTTTTTAAATAGTTTTTTCTCGGCAGATATCGTTCGTATAAAAAACCATTTGATGGACTTTAGATCAAACTTGTGAAAAAAAATTTAAACAATTGCACGAAGACTGAGTAGAGACATGGGAACCTTTTTCATCTTTTCCAAGCTTTTAGTTTACCATGTCGATGAACCATTTTAAAGAATCAGGCTAATGGATATAAATTTTGTAATATCGACGCAAACGGAAAATTGAAACCAGAATTAATGGCTTATTTTTCGATACACATAACTTGCAGTCTTTTTTTACACGAATTTTTCAGAAAAGACCATAACATTAAAACTAATGGCGTTTCACATCGCGAACCTAACAATGAATGTTGGCCTATAAACAAAGGGCAGAAATAGGAATCAATCGTCAAGTTTTCTTAATAACGAAAACAATAAACTCTTATAATGTCCCTTGAAACGTGCTCTGAGGAAGGGGGATCAAGACTTAAAAATTCATTCATTTGTTCTTAAATATTGAAAAAGCAAAAAGGTTTTTAATTAATTTATTTTTTTTAATGTACAAACACACGCAGGCACACGTATTACAGTTGTATTTTAATAATACCTATGTATATACATTGTACTAAGTGGTATTTAATGATTCAGTTTTCTAAAAATATTCGTTATACCTTTAAAATGGTTTAATTATTCTTACGTGCAAGTCTGTCCAGACCGCCCAGCCTCTTGTGTGTGCATAAGTGTGTTAGTTATTATTATTAATTGTTGAAATAATTATATGTTGCATAACAGGCAAACCCACGTACGGTACGTAAGTAAGTTTCAAGTAAAGTGAAAACCTCCACATAGGTACAGTAAACGAAATTCTTTTTTTGAAAATTGAAAATTTTAGACTAATACTGAAACTTTAAAGAATTAAATAAAAATTGAAAAGTTTTACGAGTCAAAGTAAAAGCATAAATTGTTACATCGCGTGCATATATTTCCGTGACTTTTCAATTCCGTTGAATTGTTTGCATAAAGTAATGCTTCACTGTATTGCCACTGAAGCGTTGCCGGCATATGGCCAACAATTTATGAATGAGTAGTAACTTAAATGAATGAAATAATTTCTAAAAAAAAAAAAAAAAATCATTTTAAGCTTAATGTACTCGATGTTTTAAACTAAGGAAAAAAAAAAATTTTTTTTAATTATAACTTTTATAGATAGTCATAGAGAATACATTTTTTCAATCAGATAAACATTGTGGTGAATGTAAAATTTCTTATGCTATTATAATGTTAATAATGAGAAAACTTATCTTAAAATAAATCTTAGATCGTAGATATCTAATAGATAATGCCGAAAGTGAAGAAGGATCATGATTAAAAAATGGTAGTGCCACTACAGTATCCTCGCGCAATTAAATACGTCATTTAATACGTCCTTAGGTTGATAATATATTTAGAGATGTAGGCTGAGTGATCTTTAGATAGTACCAACCTTAGTCAATCCGTGTCATGATAATTTGACCATAAGTTTACATTTGTTTTAAAGACGCTTCTTCGGTTTTTCTAAAGCAATGGAAAATCAGAATTTTCCCTATAGCGTTACTCAAACAACTGCAGCCTCTAAACCTCTGCATACAATCTTATGACTATATTGAGCGGTGAGTTATATCAAAATGTCTGCAAAAATTTTATATTTTTATATATAAAAAAAGTAAAAGCGTTATGGCGTGACAGGGCCCAATAATCAGTACCCTTTTTTATATGATAAGTGGTCGAGAAAGTGAAGGGATCGGAACCATTTCCAATAGCGTTTGTCCTTAAGCCAACACGCGTCAAAATACTCAAAAACTATGGCCTATACGTTCGTCACAATGAAACAAGACAGACGGACAGACGATCTTAGTTCGGCAGAGTGAAAGGTGAATCTATCTCAAGTTCTACTGCGTACTGCATACTTAGGCATAAACTTAATATGCTCATGTATCACGAGTGGCGTAGGATATAAACATATTATTAAATAAATCGTGCTGTTTAAAAATATGGTTATGAGAAAATATAAGCAATTCCGCGCCCCCAGTATTGGAGAATAGCTTCAGGTATAAATGTGTTAGGTGACTAAAAATTTCTCTACGCACTCCTTAATTTTAAACTTTTGAAAGGCATCCTTTATTGCTTTACTTGCATTGTCTAACGATGCAGCTAAGATAGAGGTAAAGAATTAAGGACGAATGCCTAACGTGAGCATACATCACTTTTCCCGAAATGGGACCACTAGTTGTATACTACCACTATACTATAAATGTATTTCGTTGCCCATGTCATTCAAATAAATTTGTAAGTCTGTCCATCTAACACCTGTCGGAACAGTCGCAAGCCTCAAGAATTGAAATAGCGCTACAATCTAATGTACTCTGTACTTTTAGTTAATCATCAATGTTGTCATGTCCACAATAAAAAAAAATTGTTATACATTTCTAAACCTGAAAGTTTCAACTTTCAAAAAAATCCATACGAATCAATTTAAAATTTTACCCAAATTAATTAAAGGAGGATGTAACAAATAAACTTTATATTTATAAGAAAAAATATTTTAAAAACATTATAGTAAAATACTCTAGAGCGCCTCGCTTGAATCAATCATGCATACTACAACTTTGCAAAGTAATGCAGCCAACTTGAGACAGGATAGCTTAGGTAGATTGAAAAAATGATTTTCAATCGATCGGTATTACGAACGGTGGGTCTAGCGCAAGTCCGTCTGGGTATTATATACATCCGCACAAATCTAAAATACTTTTGTGCCACCTCTGGTCTACGGTACAAAAAAAAAGCTTAAAAATATAACTGAGATAGTGTATTGGCTTAAAGCTCACTTAAACCTTAAGATCATTTTAAACCTCATCATTTTAGACCTTAAGACCAAAGTTAAACGTGGAAAGCCTTTAAATTCGCCCAATAAAAAGTCTTAACTGCTCATCAAATTATCTCGAAGCCAGCCACCTATACATTCACTAGGGAAGCTAAAAAGGTAGAGGAAAAATCATCCCGATCGATCGGTTGTCATATTCACCTAAGAAAATACTCTTTATAAATATTTCAGTTCGGTTTACGGCATATTAAAGATTCGTCTTCAGCTAAATATAATTTTTTTGTTTTTTTCATTTTTATGTGTATTTTATGATAAACCGTCAAAACTGAAAATTATTGAAATTCATAATGAATTGAATATAATTTGTTGATCGCGTTGATGTGTTATATATATACTGGAATCCGAAATGTTTTCATTTTTAATAAACGCTAATAATAAAACAATCAGTCATTTATAATAATAAAGCATTTACATGTATCTACATGACGGTATTTAAGTCTCTTAATGCTATCATGACTTTGAAAAGACAAAAAAAAAAAAAAAAAACAACAGAAAATTACGTCATTTAAGTATAAGCACAACAATTATGCGGTATCCGTTATATTGCAAGTACACGAAAACAATAACAATAGCAAGTAAATATGAAATCATAAATGTAAACAAAAAAATGTTATTCTCTTTAGACTTTTCGTCTGACGTCGTATCTGTCTGTCTGCCTGCGCTATATACGTGTGTCATATGGTTTAGCTTTATGAATAGATATCGCATAAAATGTATTCATACGTTTTGTACATAGATATAGTTTCAATGTATTATTCAGGTACTCACTCATTCACTCACTCACTCATTCGTGTGCTTCGCTTTAACTGGAGGCGTTATTATCACTTTGCATGTACATAAATTCTTTATTACTGCACATTGTTTTTTATTGCTTCCAACAAAGTTACAAATACGTCTATCTGTCTGTCGGTGTGAATGAGTTTTTTTTTACACATATTTTATCAAGTTTATTTACCTTTTCATTTATATACAAAAAAAAAAAAAAAAAAAAAATTTGTAAACTAGAAAACTAACTATTGCGGTTCAAAGAAAAAAAGTATTCATGAATCTCTGGTTGAACTGAAGGTTGTTCAAATGTATTCGTAACTGTGTGTGCATATTATATGTACGTGCGTGAGACTTTGTCTTCTTTTTTAAGAATTAGGTTGACGTGTTTGTTATTTTGGACAATTTTTTGTTAACCCATCTTTTTTTTTTTGGGGATTTTTTACGATGATATCATTATCCAAGAAAAGTCTTACGTGCAAAATTGTTCATTGGGTAAATACCTGTAAAATGTAACAAACAACTTCTTGCTATTGTCTTGTACATTCATATCTTATTGTTGTCGAAAAAGAAGTAAACGAAAATTTTTGCTCTAAGCATTCGAAGGCTTCTACTGAGACAGTGAGATGATTCAAAGAACGTTTACCCTTTTGTTTTACTCTTTTGTCATTTTTATGGGAAAAAAGACTCTTTAAATATAAAGGTAAAGAAAATATGGTCACATTTCCATACATGTGTGAATTCTATACACATGTCATTTGAGCTAAGAAATGCTTACTGATCTTATGGTAATCAAAGTGATCTTTGTAAAGACAACTGCATCACGTCACCTATTCTTCTTAATTATTTTCGTAGCATCAGCAGATGAATAGCACACGATGTGATTCTGTTTCTCAAAGACGCGCTGTTTGAGTCCAAAGGACGGAAGATTTACTGAGAAGATTTATATCGTCATACTTCTTTTATTGTCCACACAAAAGTGCTTCATTTCAGCCTATACATGATAGGGAGTTTTATGTGAACTACCAATAAACACTTGACTTTCACGTATTTTTCCCCTACCTCGAAAAATATGAGAGCCCAATCTGTCTTTGTGTGGGCGATCCTTTTTTGAAAAGCACAGATCATGAAAATTGCTGCTCCAGTGTCAACAGTCAACAGTTTGCGCGAGTGCTTTCTTCTGTAAAGACATGTGGTCCACAAAATTGGTCAACACATTCACACACATCTTGTGGGTTGCGACCTTTGCAAAGACTATGTCATATATTATTCTTCTTTCTTTGCGTTCCGGGATGGTGTGACTGCTAAATTTTTTTCCTGGTACGATCGACGACTTTCTGCTGAACATCCGTTCTATGCCGATCAAAAGATCAGTCATCATACTGTTTACAATTGACATTTATATAGGAAACTGTGTACGTCATACATTTTTTCTTCTTTCATTCTTTCATCGAAAGCGCAATCAATCCTTGTAACGATCGATACTTTGTTTTAAAGATTTGTCGATCAAAAGATGAATCTAGTACTTGATAAGGAAAACTTACGAGGCCGTATGCATTTTCGTGTTGTTCTGCGCTTTTTGCCTTTCTTAACTTTCCACACATATTAAAGACTAAGAAGAAATGCAAGCAGTTTTGAATTCATTCCCCTTTCTTTGAGCCACACGCTGTTCGACAAGCGAGGTGGGCTACTAAACTATTTTTAGTGTTATTTTGTGTTTAGGTTAGTTTAACAATCGTAATAAATTTTGGATAATTACGTTCCAGCCCTACCAGGTACTTGCTTGTCAAAGCTGCCATTAAGAGACAGAAAATGGGTAACCGGCGACAACTAAATCAAGTTAGCACCTATCTACTCTCTTAACGAAATTGTCTGATTCATATTTCTGGTCATTGAACACACACAGCTCGTAAAAATATCGTAAATCTAGAAGTCAAAGTCAATATATATATGTGTGTATGTGTATATTGCTTATGTTTATTTTTGTTTTTGTTCGTCCACTCAAAAGGTAATGGTGAAAGTGTACAAATTTTGCTTTATAAAGTAAAATTTTAAAGCACTGCGCATGTGGTTGTTGATAAGAAAAAGTATGTGCAAGTATTTCGAGCCTTTTTTTGCGTATAAATAATTTACATATGTTTTCTATATGTTTTTGTAATTATTCATATCTGGCTCCCGTGTCTTCTTTATTTATTCATTATATCTACGGAAAATGACGGCATACTAATTTGATCTTATGTTTTGTAACACCGCTCAAGAATGCCATCAAGTACGTATATACTCTGAGATTGTAAGACGATTTTCTCTTATATATATATATATATATATATATATTGGTCGATTGTTGGGTAAATGAAAACCTAACAAGTGATACATGCTTGTCTTGCTCAATCGAAGTTCACCTATTAAACTCACCATAGGGTATAAAAGGCTTACAAGCAAGTTTATTATTGCAATTAAGTTTCAAGCAAAGAACATATAAGAAGCAGTTATATATAACTTTAAGGCCTAAACATTTTTTTTTTTTTGATAAATACATGACAAAATTCCGGAATAAATTTTTTCATTAAAAAAGGCGATCAGGTAACGCAATGTAAGCGGAAGTTAAAGCAAATTCGGTTAGGCAACGCCACTCAAGCGCCCAATTTGCCGATGGAATATTTTTGATAGGAAAGAAGAAAAAAAAAATAATGTTAGTCGATATATTGACACGCCTCCAAATTTGTAAGAATGAAGCGATCAAATTGTGATAAATTCACATAAATGTCAGGTAACGTGCAGATGCGTTTCAGGGCGAATGTAATTTTTTTCTTTTCTTGTTTTATTTTCCTGTTTGCCTTAAGGCACTGTAGCCAATATGCTTGAAGATGCACTACGGCCTCGGCTCCCTCATTTAATTCCACGAAACATATATGTAGTAATTTTTTTATGCAATTTTCTACATAACGTAATTACAATAACTAAAGATTATAACAAAGAACACTGGCAGCTATTGCTGCAGTGCGAAAATTGTAGAGAGCATATTAAGTGCGTAAAAAAAAAACATGTAAAATTTTCATATATCTCAGATAACAATATCACGTATATAACAGAAACCTCATCAGAGGTATTTGTATGCATGCATACCTTCTTCTGTCATTGACTTGTGATAACTCGTTTATATATTCCTATGTCTACCTACTGTAAGGATTGAAACCATTGTGCCAGTGAAAACACTACAAAAATACGCATTCATTAAGAGCTTATTGTTGGTTGTTGGCTGTCAGTAACAAGTATACATCCTTTTTTTTTTTTCTCTCTATTGTCTCCTTTTACAACGTTAATGCATGTACGGCAAACACCATTTAAAGTGCTGAAAGAGATGAAATAACATGCAATGAACGTAAAGTGTTCTTACGTTAAATGATTTGCATAATATTTATGTTTAAATATTTAAAGTATGAAGCATGAAGTAACAACGAAAGTTTACTTACATAGACATAGGGACTGATTTTCATAGTAAATTTTTTATAAACACTAAATTTCAGTTTTATACGAAACAATTTTGAACAAGTTAAACGATAATAGTGGGCCGCGGGCCTTAATTAAATGGCCAACAGTTTGCGACTTCTCCCAGTGAGAAGATGGTGACAAGTGCTCGAAAAGGAGATCCGATTCGAACCTTTTTCAATAGCGTACGCCCTTGCGCTGAAGCACGTCCACCGCATGTAACAAAAATTTATCAAAAACTTGCGAGCTTGAGGGTCAACATCAAACGGCCAGACGGACACACAAGCTTAGATATATACAAAAAGTGATTCTGTTTTGACCGTTATTATAAAAAGTGGGCCTATGTTAGGTCCTAAGGGTCTCCTTTATATTTCAGTGTATGTCCGTATGATTTTGGCGCTTTAAAATAAACCCAGCGGACAAAAACGGTGCTGATAGTGCTTCAGAATGAACGTATTTGTAAGTTGCGATCTTTAAAATAAGCATAAGTCGTAGCAGCAGTAATGAATAGCTTACTTTTCGACGTTCTCCTTTTTTACACGGTTCATTTTACCATATAAAAAGCGATTAGATGCGTTTTATGTTAAGCACATGAAAAATTTGAAACTCTTGGGAGAAAAGTAAATAAGAAGCGTCCGGTCGCACAAATAAATATAAAAACTTTTAAGACTAATATCCGATAAACAATAAGCGAATGAAGTGTGTGTTAAGTGTGTTCAATCGTGCAATTTAAGAAATCTCTACTCCGCAGAAATCTAAGAAATCTTTATTCGTATTTAAAAAAAAAAATAACAAATTTTCTAATCTTTTCTCAAATTTCAGCGACATTATATTCTGAAATTTAAAACTTCAAAGACTTCAAACACTAATCGCTAAGTAATAAACTTATCTCAAAATCTTTTTGTTTATGCTATAAATTTATCAAAACTAATATCGTGTGAATACATTAAGTATGTGAGTAAAGGCGTAGATATGAAATTCAATAAAAAAATCATATGAGAGTAAAAATTGTTTACACAAAATCTGTTGAAATATTAAGCAAAAAGTAAATTCTAGCATTAGTTAGATAAAGGGCTACTAACAAAAGTATAGATTTCATAACAAATATGTATTGACAACTATATGTATATATATATATATATATATATATATATCGTGGGTTTATCGCGGCAATTAAATAAATACATTCATCAATAGAAAACTGTTCATATTACGAATTCCCAACGCTGATGCAATGCTAGACGTGAGAATATATATCAAATTTCGATTTTTTTTTTTCTTTCAACATATTTATTAAAGAATCTGTTGCTTCGCTTGATAATCTCCTTACAAAACAGCAGAATTTTTGACAATAGAAAAGCTTAACTTTTATGGGAATTTTTTGGTTGGTGAGCAGTGATAGAAAACGTCTTCTCCATTCGACGAAAAGGAAGGACGTATGTTGTAGTTTGCCCTTAACGCTTCTCATAACTGTTCGGCTTTCTTACTACTACTGTTCAATATGTAGGCCTTTAAAAACGTGTCATTAGCTAAGTATTAATAATAATTCCCAAGGTTCTCAAAATGGTGGGAAAAAAACTTGAAAAAACACCTGTGGCCTGTGGGCTACGGGCTGGATACACATGCTGTAGATTTTAAAATAAAAATGCAATAAAGACATTGTCGCGACCTTAACAGCAAAAATGCGCAAAGGAAAAGTTCTATGTATACCATGTAAGCTCTTCGTATGCCATGCCCATCTATCCGGTCTCAGTGTAACCTGGAAAACAAAGTAGTGTTCTTAGATTAAGCTTCGCGGAAGGCACGATATGCGCCAATATAAATGACTGTTAAAGCCCTACAAAAAAAAATTAATAAATTTTATATCCGCTAACTTATGGTTTCCAACGGTCATTATGCTAAAGTTCGACATAGATTCATCACATAAGCTTAGCCCGAAAATCCGAGAGTTCCGATTGCCCGACTTAGCCGAGCACAATTAACAAACAAGCTTGCCATTAAATATGTTGCACCATTTCGTTACCTATAATACGCAAAGTTAAACATTTTATAAAAATCGAAAATTTTTGAAGAAAAAGACTTATATCGGGGGAGCGTATCCGAAAAAGTGACCTATGTGTCCCAAATTTAATAACGTCAAACATCTGTCAAACAAATACCTTTGACCTCTTTTCATTGCATAAGGTCTTATATTGCAGAAAAATCCCTTTATGTGTGGGTATCTTTAAAATGATCCTAAGCGCTTTTTACTCCTCATCCAGATTCGTTACTAATTGTGATAAATGTTAACTATTTTCATACAATGACTGACTTATTATAAAACTCGAGTGAAAGATTTTATAAACGGACTTGATTGGCTCAAAAACCTGAGCATCTTTAAAAGGACCCTAAGGGCTCTTTTTTCATCATCCAGTTTCGTTATTAATTGCAAAAAATTTTAACTATTTTCATACAACGACTGACTTATTATAAACTTTGGGAGAAGATCTTATAAATGGATTTGATTGGCTCACAAACCTGAGCATCTTTAAAAGGACCCTAAGGGCTCTTTGTTCATCATCCAGTTTCATTATTAATTGTGACAAATGTTAACTATTTTCATACAACGACTGACTTATTATAAAATTTGGAAGATGATCATATGAATGCAGTTGATTGGCTTAAAAATTAGTATAATTACGCGGCGAACCTTTTTAGTTAACTAATAAATATAACTAAGTGAGTATAGGTAGACAATTAAGATAAAGTAAGTTTTAGTTTAAGAAGCGAGAGCGAAAAATTTCTATTTATTTTCTTTTTGTATCGCAAAGAAGTTGTTGCTCTTTATCCCATTTTTGTTATAAAAACATTTCATGAAAAAGATCGTAAAACTGAGACAAGGCGACCCAAATGTGATGCAATAAATGTAAAAAGAAGTTCTAGTACAAAAAATTAAAAATTAAATTTTACGACAAATGTTGCTTTTTTTCGTTTTGTTTTTCAACTTTTCTATGAAAGGGAATTAGTAAAATGATGCCATTCCTTTAAAATTTTCCATAAACTTGCTTGGAAAATCGATTCTAGTCTAGATGAAGTCATTCTAGGAATTGTTTTACAAAGGATATAAAAATCTTGCTATTATTTAAGGCAAGGCATGCAACGCTCACTCAATTACTTGTGTTTTGTATCTACAACCACAACGTAAAGTGCCTAAGAATATAAAATAAATAAATAAATAAAAAAATGATAACACATTTTAACTGTCACCGCCCCCACCCCTAATTTTAGTATTGGCTGCCTTTATATAACAATCAAAATGAATTTCATCTCCTTTAATTAAAGTCTGACCTAAATTTTTCAAAGA
Source organism: Glossina austeni (assembly GCA_000688735.1). Classification (NCBI taxonomy): domain Eukaryota; kingdom Metazoa; phylum Arthropoda; class Insecta; order Diptera; family Glossinidae; genus Glossina; species Glossina austeni. Next base: position 1,051,732 of record KK502458.1, read on the forward strand.
ATCTCATATCTTTTCGCGAATTTACACATAATTACGCACAACGCTGCCGCGTAACAACAAAAACGGAGCATTAAGTCCGTCGCTCTTCCTTAAAAAATAAATAACTAATTTCACTTTCACATATCGCAGGCGACAAGGCAAGCAACAAGGCAGGCAGGCGCACAGGCAGACAGACAGACAAGTACCAAAGTTGTTGTCTTTTTAAAGCACACTAGCACACGTACACACACACAGATTGACCTCATTTATTTAACAGCAAAAGTTGTATTACATGCAGAATGAAGTCTTGTCGATTATGTTGCTTGATGTTGCTACACATAATGTTGCATAACATTCATACATATGAAAATTCATATCTGTCTGACTTGTATCAGATAAAAATTTAAAATTCATAAGCAAAGTATATAAAATTGTATGTACTTGTGAGCTTTGTTGAAACTTCTTAAATATTGCAATCGTTACGATTAAGAAGAAGAATTTAATTGAATAAAAATCCGCTTAATGTCAAAGAGATTAATACACGATGTAATACACGAAATAAAAGGAGGAAAAAATAATATCATAAATCGAGGACACATACATACATGAACCCAGACTTGCACATCCCGAACTTAAGCAATTAATCAATGTCAGCAAATAGTTTTTTTTTTTTCATACTGCAAACAGCAAACTACAGCAAGCATGTTGAAGGCGGCTTCATTTGATTATGCAATTTCGCTTGTAACCCTCTAAAGAAGTGAACGATATAAAGTTTGCCCAGTATTTTTGATAGGAAAAGCAATTCTTAAGTCAAGTCTACTCAAAAAGAAAAAATAAAAAAAACCAACGAGACTCTCTCGGTGTAGCAAGGACTCATATAATCCCAGGTATTCTACGCAGATATATGTCGGGCGTTCGTTAAAAAGTTTTCAAGTTTTCATTTTCAGATTATTCGTTCGCTTTTTAATACCAAGAACTACGAATTGCAAGTCGTTTTCAACATCAGCATAAGATTCTTAGATGATTTCCCTATATATGTCCCCATGACATCCCCGGGTACGCATGTCTTTCGCGTTTTTCCAAACTCGTCTAATCCATATAATGTTCGTTGAAAGCCAAAACTAACCTTTAAAGTAGGACTTATCACACTTTGGTGTGGACCAATGTAGTTTTTAAAATGGACGCAATCAATCCTTCAAGAAGTGAAGTGTTACAAGTATGTACCAATTGGCTGAATAATTCAAAGAGCACTTCAGGAATTTTTTAACACTTTCCTTGGGAGTCTTTGGGAATCAAATATCACCCCCCTTAGGTGAACATATTCTTTGGAACTTTCGCTTGCTACTGGGTTCTTCTAGTGCGGGGTCAGAAATATATTTTTTGATCTTTTCCATTTTCACTACAACTAAAATTGAAAATCTTCTTCCAAAATGTTTGGAAATTCGCATTGGGAAATTTGCGAATTACGTAACCTTGAAATTACTTACCAAAATAATGAATTTATTTGCACTTATGGCACTACAACGTACACCTCAGTTTTGGTTAAACAGTTTCGTTAGTAAGTAAAAAAAACTGGTGGTCTGGTGGAAGATTAGATTTCAATGATAACCGTGCATTCTTCCGAAATACCCAAAATCCTCCGAACTCCAAAAAACTACATAACCTCAAAAGTAATATTATTTGCATCTCCAGTGAGTTAAGACCTAATTTAGGTGAAGAAATGACAAGAAATTGGAGCCACACAATCAAATGTTGAAGAAATTCTATAGAGGAATATAAGTAAAAATGTTAACTTAAACGGGAAAAAAACTATTTAACTTTGTTCCGATTTTGAACAAGCAAGCCTTTGTGTGATGGCTCATATCATATAACCGGTACGTATTGAGACACTGCGACACAATCAACATTTTTCCGGCAAATAATTCAATATTTCCGCTCTAGTTAATCACCTTGAATACGCTTGGGATTTTAATGATTCCAATTAAAGTTCACCTCATTCCAAATTGCATAACGCGTTCCGAAGACCTCTAATGAGAATAATATAAGGGTAATAAATAATAAAATAGTTAGATTGGCCCCCATTGTAATTGCTTTGCATCGTTTCTCCATCGAAATGTCAACGAACGTCACCTGCATAAATAAAAGTATGACATAAAAAGCTGCCGAGACTTGTACTGGAAACGCCAACAATCAAACAAATCGCCATCTGTTTACACACAACGCAAGTATAACTCACATGCTATGTTAATCACGCAATAGGCTGAGCTAAAGGACATGTAAATAAATTTAATATAATTGGAATAAAGAAAAAAGCTATGTTGACCTTGAAAGTAACAATTTCCTTCACACATAAATATTGGGAATCGACCAAGAGTCGGATTAGATTTTTGTGCACTCCTGTACTTGGGTATAATAAGAGGAACTCCAAAATTCTGGTTTGCACGTTACTAGCCAAACATATCCGTGTTGTTGCGAATGTTGTGTTAACACTTCACGTCTTAAGGGGAACAAGTTTGTAAGCGGATTACGCCCTATTTCTGTCATAGTCTACTAATTAAATTAAAAAACTTTGAAAAAGGATATGAGAAACTTTTCCTATAGCATTCCTACACAATTGCGCCAAATTTCAAAATTCATGAGGCTTCAAAGGAGTCAATCTGCCATTGATAGCCAAGAGACTAAACAATTCGAGAACAATTCTGACCAGATTCATGGGAATAAAACTTTCGCTGCATAGGGATCGGCGAATCCCTTTGTGTACAGATTAACGAGATTTGAACGAAGAATAGCAGGCTTTCCGCTTTATTGACTCCATGTATGTGCATATTAATTAAAGCGTAGCGTCGCTATAAAAGCGATATGAAAATTTCCTACAATCCGCCCAAATTTTATGTCATTTCTTTTTCGACATTACATTTTTGCTGTATTTCTTTAGTATTTCGTACTTACAACAATCCCGGCAGTATTTTGTCGGCTGTGTTTCACTTTTCCAGATGTTTTTGTGAACGGATTGCCATTAAACTGTAAGCAAGAAGCATTCTTGCGTTAAGTTGCAAATGCGTGATCTCTTTGAGAGAAAAATCCCATGCCGATTAAAAAAGAACGATAAAATAAGTGCACCCTCCCCCTCTTTCGTAATAATGAACATAACGGTCATCGAAAGGAGACCTTTTACTTGCTGCGTAAGCATGTGCATAAGTATAAGCATCGCATTCATTGCTTCCAGTATTCATATAAACGAAATGTTTTGTTAATGATAAGGGAGGTTGTACCAGCCCAAAAAAAAAAAAAAACAAAAATTATAACATGTTCGCTTTAAGGCGACCCTTAGACACCTCTATCGCTTAAATGCCAAAAATTTCATAAATTCCTTAAAGACTTTTAGCGACGCCAGTTAGTCTGAAGTCGAACGCGAAAGATAGAATCAGTTAGAGTCGCCCCAAGTGTCTACAAATTTCAATCCTTAGCTACCTTTGGTGAAAATAAAATCCTTTATTAGGCTTCTATCCCAAATAAAGAGACGAAGAGAGTTGCTTAGAAGCAAAGAACACTATGTACTTACCCTTTAACGAGCACACGATCTTCTTCGATTTCAATGCGCTTTCTTTAACACCTATTCCGGAAAATTAAAAATGGAATAACACACTGAACATACCATCGGCCTATGGACAGCGAATTTATAAATGATTATATTACGTAGGCGATATCGAAATATTAAGAGGCGAAACTAAGCGATCACTGTGAAACTGTGACGTTATTAACGAACGACATATAGAAACAACAACAAAAAAACACAATTAATTTAAATTACAAGTATTTTTTAAGAAAGTGTACTGTACTCGAGTAACGCACGCTTAGGAGAGGACATATTATTGTTGTTTGTCATTTCAATTAAAAGCTGTTAAATATCTGGTTTTTCATCGCCGAAAACAGTAGCATAACTTGTCCTTATGTCAGACATATGCTGGCTACAAAATTTTTCACTTGATTTATATTTTTTTTTTTTTGTTTTGTTTTTTAACACAAAACTTAATAGAATTTTTATTTTTTTTAATTAAACGTTTAATGAAAAAAATGTTCTTGTTGTTATTTAATTTATATAAAAACTTAAAGAATAATGTGCATAAAAACAAAAGAATGAAAGCATTGATACTAAACCTATATTTTTAATTAATTTAACATCTCTGTTCTCTTTTCAATAAGTTTTTTTTTCCATTTCTTTTTTAATTTTTTTTTTCTTTTATAGTCATATTTGTCGTAATTTGAATTTGTTATGTTGTCAACGCAATTGATTTTATAAGCTTTCTGTCGGTCCGCGTAGATCTAATTATTTATGCTGGCGTCGCTTCACAACAAATATGCGCAAGCATATGTGTTTTGTGTTAATTATTAAAGAGGAATGACGTACATAAAGACTTTTTTGTTTTTTTCAAATAAATTTATTAAACCAAGCATACCCGAAAAACTTGTTTATATTGATTCGTTAATAGGAAAAAGAAAAAAAAATCTTTCATTTCATCATATATCTGTCAATCCTCATTATTTTGCTCTTTTTTATTTTTTTTTTTTATTTCTAATCTTTGTTACACGCGCTTAAGCGTAGTTTCAATCAATCTTCGGGAAAGTTTATGTTTGTTTAGGCATTTAAGTGTACTTTTTACAGAGAACTAACTACCATCGAAGTTATTTTATAAAATGGGTTCTGAAGAATGCCTGCCTGATGTGAACAAACAATTTTCAAAAACCAATCTGAAGAACAAACAAGTAACAACACTATAGTGTAGGCCACGGCCAACTATTAGGCACCTTACATCGTTTCACAGTTGTTCATATTCACGACTTTTCAAGAAAAAGCTCCAAAAGTGCTCTAAAAGTCATCCACTCTGAATCATTCGCGTTCGTCCTTGGGCCAAAACATGGGAGCATACTAAGTCTCATCAAAATCCCCTAAAAATTAGGAGTGTAGATTGAACACAAGAAAACAAGGCGGACAGATGGACGGAACAACGAACAACGAAACAACCCTATTCCTATTCAAAAAGTGATTCTGTGGTATGTGGATCTCAAGTGCTTTTGGGTATAGCATATATCCGCACAAGCTCAGTATCCCCATTTATACCACAAATAGTTTATAAAAAGTTGGCAAAGAGTAAATAAAGGATTTCACAAACACTCTATGAAAATGAGCGGAAGGCTCTTTGGAGTGACCGCGACTGATATGTGTCTGATATTCATTGAGAGCCGTAGTTGTTTTTCTAAGGTCCTGTTTAAGGACTACTTCTATTTTGTTTTTCTTTTATTTTATCGTTGATAACAGAAGTTTCAAACAACTTTGAGGCAAAAAAAACATAGACTAACTGTTAATTTCGATGAAAATTGATTTTGTTATCCTCATCACAATTTTTGAAGATATTTTTATACCCATCACCGAGGAATGACGTACGAACATCCAGAAGAGATCTTCAGAGGCACAACATAGAATTTTGAATCGATTTGAACATGTCCGTCTGCCCGTCTGTCCAATGTCTATTGTAAACACTGTCCTGGTCAGCTATCGACCTACAGCACCACGTAAACTCACCTCTGTTTTTCTAAAGGAATGAAAAATTAGTTTTGTGTACAAAAATTTTGATATGTATTCTATGGGTCTTGCTCTAGTAACTGGACCACGCCTACCCAATATTATAATTATCGAAATGTAGTGTTTTTTTAAACACCTTTCTAAGGCGCAGAAACAAACTTCAAAAACATCATAAAGGATATAAATCAATGGTCGGTTTCAAAAGTGGGAATGTACCTAAGCATGTCTGTCTGCCTGTCTGTGGAGTATCCATGGTAAATACATTCCCATTAGCGAAAATGAAGAGATCGCCTATAAATTTGCAAAAGAATTTGGAAGTGACTTAAACTTTTCCAAGGACGCATCTACAACGCCCACACACCTATTTTGAAAATAGAAGAAATCAGTTGCACCCACTCCATATTATAGAGCACGAAAATTTAGTTTTTTTTAGTTTTTTTGCCTTTTTTAAGAGAACGGTGATGGGCATAAAACATTCGGTCACGATCGAATAAAATTTTCTTGTTTGCTTTTTTACTTTAAAAACTTTTTATATTTATACCGTCCGTAAGGTATTTGTTGGCCGCTTAAAGATAGCCCAAGCATGTGCGTGTCTTTCTCCATTAGAAGCAAAATTTATCGATTTTTTTCTGTCGGTATTGCAAACAACTATTTCGCCTCAAGTCTTTGTTCGTGTGCACTTAAAATAATTGTTCAAAGGATTATGTAAATTAGTTTGTGGAATATTCACATTAGTGAGGTGATTTGCGAAGTGTTTTCAAATAAATATATACACAATATAAGCATCGAACGAAAAAGCTGTACTAATCTTGTCATACTGTTTGCAACGTTTAACCTGTTTTTAAAAATGAACTTTGTTTCTAGACTAATACTGAGTTATGTAACTTGAGCACTATTACTTACTCTGGGTGTGTTTAAAGGTGTTCCACTAATTTTCACAATGGAAAATTTTTGATATGAGCTAGAAAGCCCGCTTCAAATTTGCATTCAAATTTCGTATCACGAATCGCTGATAGTCTTGCAGAAGACATACGGGTCGTATAGTGTGCGGCGAAAATATGAAATCGCTTACCTTAAATATAAACAAAGCATTTAAAGAATGTCGGGAAATACATTTTAGTATTTAACTTAGTTCCGTGTGGCTTGTCTTCATATCCCTACAAGTATAAAGGCGAGAAATTGATGCTGGAAAAGATTACCTTTGGGAGCTGACTTAAGATGTAAAGGTACCTTTCTAAGGTCTGTATTTCGCGTTACTACGCAACCAATTCCGGAGGAAACATATATTTGTTCCACAGTAAAAATGCGAAAAAAAAGGAATGCGTTTGAAAAGTTTCGAGACAATTGATTTTTTTCTCCGCCTCTCTATCTCAGTTTGTCTGTCAAATTTTGAAAAGGTAAAAATCTGATCTGATTTGAAAATAGACGAGATTTGTCGGAAAATTAACATACAAATGCGCTGTAAGTAAAGTGATCAAAGTTATGGTGGGGGAGGGGGGGTGTTTAGTAGAAAGGTCTGAAGTTCTTCTTGTCGTGTTTTGTACTTATATTTTACAGCTGGAAGGAAGCTAACGATAAATTAGATTTGAAGCAGACAAAGTGATAGCAAAGAAAGAAAAAAGATATAAATTTCTAAACAAAAAAACAAAAAAGGAAGCCTTTGTGTTACTTTCCATACATACTCCTTTGCTAAGGATGTTTATTCATTTGCTTACTTAATTACTTATATATATGCACAGTGCACTACAGAAGTGTTGCCACAACAAACGGTTTAAACAAAAACAAAAATGAAATATTCTGAGTGCCTTGTTATTCTAAAATAAATTTGATGATCGCAAAACCCTATAATGTCAACCAACTACTTCTCCTTTTATTTTCCTAGCTATATAGAATTATTCCATAACTGAAGTCATTTCTATCCCTGAAACCTATAAATGAATCGATTATTTTACTGGAAATTATTCAAAATAAGACTTAGACGTATTTATATATTGCTTCCGGTATTTAAAAAAATTTTTAATCATAATTTCGACCAAAATTAAAATCTAGATGTATACCATATTCTCGGATTTTAGTTATAAGAATTTTTCTTTGTCTATTTCTTTGTCTATCTTCCGTCTCATTCCGATTAATTGAATACTTATACTGCGGAACAAAAATAAAATCAAAATGTCTACTAGAATTCCGATACATATATCTATATATTCTTTTTCTTTTTTTTTTTATACCCATCACCGAAGGATAATGGATGTATTCATTTTGTCAAAACGTTTGCAACACACAGAAGGAAGTATCAGAGACCCCACAGAGTGCATATATTCTTGATCAGCATCAAATTCTTAATCGATATAAGCATGTCCACCTGTCCGTCTATGTAATCATTCCACTGGCCGCAAAAATTAAGCTATCGACTTCAAGTTTGACAGAAACAGTGGAAGTTCTTGCAGGGTGGTACTGACAACGTGCGAATTTGATGGAAGGACACGCCCACACCACCACGTTAACTGAGAATAGCTCTGTTTTTCAAACGGAATGAAAAATTTGTTTTCTTGCTTATTACTAATAAATTATACCAAAAAAATTTACAAAAATTTAATTTAATTTAATTTTTTGAATAATTTATTCTATGAGCGATGTTGTAGCATTCGTGCGCAAACGGGTAAGAAATTGACCACGCCTGCCCAATATTAAAGGGTATCAAACTTCAATTGTTTTTTTTAATTCCTTTACAAGGTGCAGCAACAAGCTTCAAAAACGCCATAAAGTGGACAAATTCTTAGCCAGTTTCAAATCTGGAGTGCATCTAAATATATGCATTTGTTCGTCTGTTCATCCGTTTGTTTGGGTATTTGTGGTAAACATTCTCCCGTTAGCGAAAATGAAGATATCTCCTACAAATTTGCAAAAGAATTTGGAATTGACCTAAACTGACCTAAAATGACCAAAGGACACGCCTACAACGCCCACATGTCTATAGGACAAAAACTTTTATTTTGAAAACAGAAGAAATCAACCGCGCCCACTCCACATTATAAAATGTGGTTTTCTTGCTTCTTGTGTCTTTTTTGAGATAATGGTGATGGTTATAGAAGATTCGATCCCGACTGAATTTAGCTTTCTTAATTATTTTCTTCTATTTTCCATTTCGCTTCGATTAGTACAATATTTATATCTTCGCATAAAAGTGAAATAAAAGTGCATATCATATTCCCGGACATTATTTATAGAAGCATTCTTTTATCTGTTTTCGGTCTCCTTTCCATTAATAATATACCTATGTTTTCGATATATCGGTATTCTCCGCTTTTATTTGTATTTTTGCTTTCTCTCTCTCTTCAGTTAATAGATAGAATATTTTATACATTTTTGCTGAATTTTTTCTTAAAAAATATTTGCGGAAATTATCGCAAGCACATATTTGTTAATTTATTAAGTAATTAAGTGGAGAATGTGTAAAATGTGCATTTTTTATATAATATTTTATTTCTGTTTATCGACAATAATAATCAAGTGTGTTTGTTCGGAGTATTAAAGCAATTTGTTATTTACTAATGAGCCCAGACAATTAGGACAAATCACCTCATTTCGTTTAAAGTATTTATTTATTTATTTTTATTTATTTTTTTAATTTTTTTTTTTTTGTTTTGAGGAAGAGAAAGAAAATTGCTGATGACTGAAAGAAATTCGTTGATAATTGAAACGCTTGCGTTTACGTTCATGAAATCGTACAATTTATCGTAACATTAACTGGCTCTCTTAGGCAAATGTTATCAAATTACAAATAGCCCAATAGATGTTATTGCTAATGCGAATCGTTTTCTAGCTAATGATACATGAAAGATAAAGATAAGGAAAATATATAAAAGAAGGCAAAGAGAAAAAAAAAAAAGAAAATGCATACCGATGAAAATTCATCATCAACATGTATTTGGTTACAGTTGCTGTTATAATAAAATTGTGTGTGTTAAGCTCACCCAAGCTAAGAGAAAATAACCGTTAATTTACAAAAACGAAACCGCACAGTAAATGCATAAATCATTCAATCAATGAATGAATGAATAAAATGTCTTTGATTTGCAATTTTTTAGCCGCAAAAAAAAAAAAGAAAAAAAAAAAGCAAAAACCTAACTAAAGATCAACGAACGTTTGAAATTCAATCTGAGAAGAAAATATGGTTTTCACATTAATTTCTTTTTTTTGCTTCTTGTTTATATTTTTTATTAATTGCAATCATAAATAAAACATATTAAATTTTCTGGCATAGACACATACACGTATACACACACGTATGCATCCGTGCATAATGATATGTTAACTCGCAAGCGTATAAAATTACTAACAAACAGCTGCTATTATAATTTTTTCATAAAAAAAAAAATTTTAAATCTTTTAAAATAATATGTTTTCTTTCTCTTCCTTCTCATTCCTTTTCTTATTTTTCTTCTACGTACGTACCTCACCTTTTCAATTGTCTAATGAAGCATCGCTTAGTAAACAACAAACATCGATATTCTCGATTTTTGAATTGATAGCCTAAGGCAGTGATCGGCAAACTGTAAATCGATTCAATTTCAATCGGAAAACTCAACCAAATATAACAACAAATATATTTATCCAGCCACCATTTCATATCCAATGCCCTTTGTTGTGTTACCTTTTTTTCAACTCTTTTTGAGATTAAGTTCCCGCCACTGAAATGCGATTTTCACGAGAGCCTAGGTTTTAAAAAAATCGAATTACAAATTATTTACAGGAACTTACACACACAAAGCCTTTTCTGGTCTTGGCCGTTTGAATGTTAAGGTTCAGCTCTTTTGGACTCGACTTGGCCTTGACTTTGGCCTTGCGCAAATACTTTGCTTATATACACCTTTTAAAAACTATTTACCAATATTACGCTTCGTTCCCATACACAGATCGAGTCATAAGCAAGTAACTTCCGTTTTTTTATCACACATTTATTTTGCTTTTATTAAATGAAAAAATTATGTAAATTTATTTTTGCTATACCTCTGGATTTTGCTTCAATATTGCCTTTAAAAATGGCCGTGAAAGTCGGAAGAACGTACCGCCCTCGTTTTGCCATTTAAGGTCGTATCTCCAGAATGGAATTTTTTTAAACCGAAAGTTTCTAACTGCCCGATCAGTTATCAGTCCTTCGCCGTATACGCTGCATATCTTTTCAACTGTCGCGTTAGCGCTATTATCTTGTTTAAATTCCCAAAGCCCAACATGTCGAATATGCACTTTTTGACTCTCCATTTCAGAGGTTAAGAAAAACAGTTGAATGCACACAAGCACCACATAAACATAGCCTAACTGAATCTTCATCTATATAGTGAAAAAAAAAACTCGTTTATTCCAGAGACCGACAGTGGGTAAATGTGAGGAATAGATTCTACATAACTGAATCGGAAGTTACTTATGACTCGACCTTGTAAATCCACATTCGTCTATGAAATATTCCGCACATTTTTGTTAATTTTTTCGTTAACCTTCAGCCAGGGTGTCGCAAGGTAAAGCATCATGAATCTTTATTTGTTTTTATCTCTTTCAGAATTTGGTTTCTTGAAAAATCGGTTAGTTTTTAGTACATTATTATTACAATCTTTAATTTTCTATTGGTAAGCAATACCTTAATAACGTCCTCCTGTCCTCCTGTGCCTACGTTCTTGGTTATCAAAAGACTTTATAATTTAAGTATTGCTGGTTACACTTAATTCATATAATTGTAATAAAATATTAAACTAATGTCAAGAAAATACCCTTGAATCATATACCAAGCAATCTTTCTTGACCCGTACTGGCGAAAAAGTATTTTAAACTCTATTAATATAATGCATGACATTGTCAAGCAATTACTTATCCGAATGTTTACAGACTGCCCACAATTTTTAAAAGAGTTTTCAGCATTTCATCGAGCCAAACACAAATCCCTTCATTAGGTGCCTTCAGACGATCGTTGTCCGATTCCGGACTCTCTTTAGCAAGTATTCCCCCTCAAGGCTCTTCATTAGCTTTTTGTAATCAGCTTATTGAAAAACGATCTCAAATTTAATCAATGATCATAAGCATCCCTTAATTTATTAAACCATAATAAATTTTTTTAAAAATTACGTGAAAGTCATGCGGACTTTTTTCAATTAAGGTCCATTCCGTCGGCATCCCGTTATTTTCCGTGCATTCTGGCTTAAGCTCTACACTTGATACGAAATATACGTATTGATCGTTACAGCTAAGAGGTGCTTATGGTATGCGTATAAAAACCATGCCATAATCAAAAGCGCGGCGTAAAACTTTCTTAACCGGTATAGTTGAAGCGACGGTACAATTCGTATTAAAAGTTTGCCAATCACTGTCTTATTTATTGCCATTTATTTCATGGTCTTGCAGTAGGTTGAACGGTAATTTCTTTGTTATTACGTCTGAACGCGCACTCAACATACAATGATAGGCAAAAAGATTAATGGCCCAGGCACTAATACGTACTAGTACGTTGATCTAATTTTAATTCGATCATAGCTAAAATGCAAAATCCAAAATCTATATAACAGCGAAGAGAAAAGAACAAAACATTTTTTCTGCCTTATTAACGATTAATAATTTCTTTCCACGTAATAAGCAATCATCAAAATAAGATAATTGAAAGCATTGAAAGCATATCGATCGAAGTCTTCATTACTTTAAGGTAAGCTTTAATGGCAACCGTTATGCGGAAAAGAGAAAAACATGAAAACATAAGTGATTTCCATGATTTACGATGAACTTCGCTTTTAAAGAAATTTAATAGTTGGGGGAAAAAAAATTAAAAATTGACACGCCCAATAGTTCACTGCACTATTACTCATCACCATCATCATCATCATCATCATCATCATCATCATCGGATAGACTATCATTGTTAAAAGAACATGCTCTAGTATAAAAGGTTCTCTACGACAGGTTTCCGATTCAATACAATAGCGCACCTATTCAAGCATTAATGCGATGTTTATCTGTAGTGACGTTTAATTAAACTTTAATACGATTCCATAGGCCAGAGCTTAATGACTCTTAAATGGACTTTTTTTTTGCACAATACTGTATGCACATACGATACGAATCCACCTTTGTTGTAATTTTATGCGACAGTTGCTTCTTGCTTTTCATTGTCATAGGGGAATCCCTATAAAACAAGAAGTATGATTAGTTTATTTTCTTAAAAGATTTTAAAACAACATAAGAGAAATCTGGCTATTAAAAGATCGAAATAAGATCTGAAATGGAACTAAAATTTATCCAACATTTTGAGAAACAAAGGTTCATTTCCCTTATGATTGATTATAAATTTGTAAAGTCTAGACAAGCAGAATTTTTTGGCGGAAAAGGTGTACTCGGGGAATATGAGTTCTCTTCCTTTTCTTATAAATAGTATTCAACTCTTGAAGAAGTCGAGGCAATTAGTTCAGAGCTTCAAAAGAAAGCAGTACCGCTCTCCATAAAGTAGTAAATGCGTTTAAGTATTTAATTTTTAACTATGACCGATTACATCATTTATTCTGGGTACTAAATCTAGACAATTTTTCTCTAATTGCATAAGAAATTGCACTTCTATAGCGACAAGTTCCAAGTCAAATCCATTATTATTATTATTATTATTATTAATTTTTTAACCAAAGAAATTAATTCCAAGACTAAAGTGTTAAAGCGCTAGCATCTAAGGCTGCTTATCAGCTTCATTGAAAACTCTACCGCCATTGAGATATGAAGCCACGATCGTTAATCGGAGGCCCCTTGCGGACTCGCCTACTCAAATTTACTTTTTAATCTTGAGTATGGTTTAAAATGTAGTTTTTTTTTTTGAATTTTGTATAAAATATTAAGGGCCCGTCAATAGATGATTCAGATTTATTTGCATATTCATAATCGTTAGAAACGATCAGAAAGCAAAGCTTGAATTTTTAATATGGACTTTTCGAGTGCGAGAATTTTCGGTAAATGGACAAAAAGACAGACACGACAAAGCAGTTAAAAATTGTCTACATAAATTTAAAAATGTCGATCGTCGACGATTCATATCATCATTCAAGTTTAGACATTAAGTGGTAAACTTAAGCATAAATTCAAGTTGAGCATAAAAATCGACCTAACTTAACCCTCACGCAAGACTATTGCACATCGTATGCAACTTTTTGTTTATCTGTCATTCTTAAAGAAGCCTCAACAACAATACGTAGATTCTTTGTGTCTTGACTTTGAACTTCACTCAAGATTACATTACTTTAAAGATAAGCAAATGTAGGTATGTATGCTAGGGAATAAGATATAGAAAGAGAAAAAAAACTAAATAAATAAATAAAATAAATAAATAAAATAAAAAACTAAAAGCACGATCGTTTGGTAAATCAAAGCTACTGAGTCATCTTCAATTTTATATAAAAAAAAAAGAGACGAAAAGAAAGAAGCTTTACACATATACATATATATATATATTTATCCATTTATTGGCACGTAGATAAATTAAATATGAATATGTATTTATGTGAACAGACAAGTCTGCTCGTTTAGTTGTTTATTGAAAAAAGAATTCGTCCATATAAGGTTTTCGAATTTTTATTATTCTATACTCAAAGCCAAGGTCAATTGATAGGTTTTCGACTTGAGACCTTTTGTTTGATTCCGTATTCTTTTCATAGCCACCGACCGACCGCATGGAGTAAATTAGATTTTAAAAGCACAAAAACACGAAAAAAAAAACAAAGACTGCTTGCAAAGTCCAGTTCAACTGTGCCTACATTCTTATACAACAAAGTAAAGACAAAAATCAATTTATACATCTGTCCAGCCAATGTGTTCATTTATTTTGTACATCTACTTATCCGGGCGAATGTTGAAGGCCACGATTATGATTTTCCTTATATAAGAAGAGCATGTGTTATAGTTCGATGTTTAGGCGAACGAACTCAAGAGCATTCCCATAATAGTAAGAAAAAGTTCAGATTAAGGTTTGTTTAGTAAGAACTCTGTAAGATACCGTGCGCAAGTGAAGGCCCACTAAATTAGGATGACCCACTTGGCAAAGTTCTCTTCTTCACTGCATATTTGCTAGCGCATTAAAATTGTCAGCCAATTAGTCGAAAAATTTCTGATCAACGTTGACCTGATCTTACCTATGGAATTGTATAGATTGTCTGAAGCGGAGAATGGATCGCGTAGCTAGCTTTGGGGCGTCCTGCAATGCTGACAAGTTCTCAATTAACTGCCTATTTTCTTGTTTATTCGATTTTTTATTTATTTTTTTTTATTCAAAATAAAAAATATCGAACCTCACATTAGCATATATATTGTGCTTGTTTATAAATTTCAATTAAAAAAGAATTCTATATGAATTTTATTATCGTTCATATTGCAAAAGTTTTGTTTTCGAAACTAATTAAGGTTTGAAAGACACAAATACACAAACATAACAACGGAGGCATTAATTTTTCCCCACTTAATGAATTCAATTTTCAAGTTTTATAAACTCGCACAAAAAAGAAAACATAAACCGCAATCAATAGATCGGCTATGAAGTAAATTAGAGAGAAAAAAAAACGAAAAAAAAAAAACAAAGCGAATATAATTAAGTGAAACTGTGACAAATGTCATACGAACGAGTACATGATATATATACGTTTTCCGTTAAGAAAGTCTTTATTTATGACTCGCACGAATCGAATGATCGAAAATTTTTTTCTTCTTCTTCTTCTTCTTCTTATCACTTAACTGCAACATTCGTTGCGACTTTATTTAAGTCAAAGAAGAATTTTTTTTTTTTTTTTTTTGAAATTTGATTTTACTTGTGCAACGCATGCATTTTATGTCTGGTGCGTAAAAAAAAAAAGTTACGCTTTTCAGAGATTTTGTAATGGTATGGCGGCGTTCGTCTCGTCAACGGTCAGTTTTCTTCTTCTTTACTGCACATATGTTTACTTATCATCTAAACGGAAAATCTTTTCTTTAATTAGATGCAATGCTCACGTGGCGCTGTTTGTTTTACTTAACACAGACAGACAGACATAAAACATAAAGTGTTAATAATTATTTCGCTTAAAGGAAAACTCGTATAGAAATTATTTTTGAAATAAATATTTATTTATGCACACCACTCATCCATGTGTGAATGAATTTGTTTACAAGTGTCCCAAATTTTATTTTTCCTAACTCTTTGCTTACAACGAAGTAGAGCATGTGAGGAAAAGCGTACGATAGTTGGAAAGTTTATAAATGTTTACTTGTCCATCCGTCGAATTTCATTTCAAATACAAAGCATTTCGAAATTTTCCTTTATTGCAAAGTGTGGACGTCATACTATGTAATAAAAGTTTTTAGCATTAGGGTCGATATGGATTGACCTTGATTGATATCTACAGTGAGTACTTAGCCGGAGTCCAAGAAGACTGTCGTACTGAAGAGAGCACATTTCAGATGCAAAATATCTCGAATCAATAGATTGCAGAGATTAGAAGTTCGATCTCTATAGTTATCAGATCAGAAGACGAAGTGGACTTACAGACGAGGCTGAATTAATCGACCTCGATAGGAGTCATTTTTCGTAGAGATTGAAGTATCTCTGCCCACATTCGATGCTTACTCGCGTTTATTACTTCTTCACCGTAGAGGATGCTTATCGTATACACCACCTTTTGAAGTACAGCGTACATTAACCAGTTAACCGTGCATGGGGTTCAACTCATATCTTCATTTTAATGCCTTTTGGGTTATCGGAAATAAAAAATTAAGAGTCGGCATAAAAAAAAGTTCAACATTTCAGTTAAGTGTGATGCAAATTTTATTGACTGGTTTGTTTTCTTCACACGAGCAGGCAAATCTGCTATAAATAAGAGAACAACATTTTTTAGTAGAATTCTTTGGTGCAAAAGTCACTCACTGCCCACGCAATATAAGGAAGTCGGATGTAGTCCTTGATTAGGCTAAGAAAATGTGCCATGTGAATAGAAGCAATGAAATAATTGCATCACATGTGCACTCGCAAAATAAAGGTTGAGGAAATACTATAGGAAGATACCTTGTTCTTGTTCTTCTATTTCTTCCTATTAAAGACTGTTCTTACATGCCCTTCCGCATGTTGTATAAAATGAATTTTTTTTTGTTATTTTTATATTTTCAACAGCGACACACCCGTTTCCAATAAGAAATTCTTAATTTGTTCTTCACACGTATGAACGTCATCTCTTAGCTGTGGTTACGCCCTGCGTAAGGGACTTTTAAAAATAAATTTAGTGGCAGGTTATTAGTTAAATTTGTGCAGATGCCTTCGGCTGCTTTCTGACACTTTACCGGTAGGCGGTTTCGTTCCTGGCGCCGGTTCAGATAAAATTGCCCGCTTTATCTTATGATAGGATGACTAGATCCGATTGGGTGAACAGACTGCTGGTATGTAAGCGTTGGCCATTAATAGACTATCGGTCGGTTAGCGTCGGTGACAAAAAAATAAATCGATTAGCTATGGGTCGGTAAGCGTGGGTGACAAAAAGCCAATAAATAGGTTCACGGTCGGCAAAATGTTAAGATCAAGTAATTTACTTACGTACTCTTGTATGCAAAAAATAAAAATGTATTCCTTCCCTTAGTTTCAAGCAGTTTATCGATATGTATGTAATACCGAGAATTGGTTCGTTAACTTGAAACCATCTCTACTGCTTAAGATAACCATGACATTTATAATGAGTAGGATAATGCATAGAGTCTATCTGTGTAATTCCTTAGCGAAGTTCGCACGAATATTGTTCGCAATTGTCTTGCTGCTCGCAGCTTTATTAAACATCTGTGGTATTGCTTACCAATATATCACTTGACCAAGCTCAGTAGGACGACATACAGAACGTATTGAGTGATGTGTTAAATAGAGGTCCGAACGCTTTACGCCTACAAATAAAAAAGTAAAATATTCGATCCTCGATTTATACTCATTTACTCTCATTTACTTTCCGTAAAAGAAAGGAAAATGAAGGGTTGTTCGGTAAGTCGGACGATTTTTAGTATATATTATAAACACATCATTATGTGTGGTCGATTTCGTAAAATGTAATCTCCCAGCGATCTTATGAATTGCTATTTGCCGTTTTACATCACTTTCCCTCCCTTTACTTTCTCCTCATCAGCGTCAGCTGATCTTGAAGAAGGTGGTACACCTTTAATATCAAAATTATCGAAACGAAATTTTGTAGACCAGTTTTTGTGCTGGTCTTCTGTCAGTATATGTCCGTCAGAGACATTCAATAATTATTTTTGTTGCTTTGAATATTTTATCGGTAGTCAAAAACTAAAACAAGCCAAACTTAGTTGCTTTCGACTTGTCTTAATTGACAAGGCATCAAACAAGAGCTAGTCCGCAGAACTAAATAAGCCTCGCGCCTAAAGTGCCAAGTTGGCTCGGGTAAAAATGCAATTAAAAGCACTTTTGGGAGGAAACGAAGTGATCCTCCGAGTAATCTAATAGACTTAAGCCTCCCAGTGCCCAGAGCTTACTGTTTGGGAAAATTTGTATTCAAAGCAGTTTGTGGAGATTTTCATCCATTCTCCAGGCTACTCTTGAGATAGATAAGAGCAACCGACTTTTAACAATCAAATTAGCTTGACTTGACCAATGTAGCTTAGATTGTATTTAAAACTATTCGACTTAAGCTAAATAAAATGATTTTCTTCTTCAACTAGAACTTTTGGAAAGGAAAAAAAAAAGAAAGAGAGAAAAAAGAAAAATTCATTACATGAAATGTGTTTTGTGTTTATTGAAAGCGACCATGAATTTAATGAAGATTTTATAGATGCATATGGTACGGTATTAGAATAAACAACCAGTGCCCAGCGTACAACAATAGTCGACATAATATATTCAATAACATGTGTATCTCGACCGACATTGAATTCGAATCTTGTTTAGTATAAAATCTTAATTGATTGTGAAACAACCTTCCGCGTTGTAATAACTTATGGATATAGAAGAAAATTGCTTTTGCTATAATTGAATGAAACAAAAATTCAAAACGAATGAACTCGTATCGAATTATTTGTGCATAAAACTCGAAGATTTTTCAATTTCCTCTGCACAAAAACAACAGCAATAAGAATTTAATTTAAAGTTTAATGAACTCTCCCTCTCTCTCTCACTCTCTCTCCCTCTCTCTTCACTCACTAAAATTAGCAAATATTTGTATTTTAATTCTTTTTTTTTGCAAATAGTTTTCAATAAAAACAAAAGCATTTGCATGTGATATCAGGCAGAAGGCCTTCTTCTTAGCAAAGGCATCGTACCGATGCTTACATCTTTTGGTTTTTATTTTTGTTTTTTTTTTGTTCTTTACTGAAAATAATTTGTTAAACTCGTAAATGTGAAGCACACTGAGCTAATGAGGCGTAGAGATTAGATTAAAGCAAGGATGGTGCGCGCCTTGCAAAATGCATTTGTAACGATTTGTAGCGTAACACGGGTATTGTGCCTTTAATCTCCGACATTGTAATAACTTAATTCAATTAATAGTAAATGAATCATTTGTTGTTGTTTTTTTTTTTTGGTTTTGTTTTTTTTTTTTAATTTATTTATTTGTTTTAAATAAAAACGTTTTGGTGCACACTTTTTGTTCTTTGCGTTCGTTGTTAATGTTGTATGATTTCTTCTTTTTTTTTTTGTGTGTGTGATTTGATTGACATAAAACAAAATGACGTACGATACGTTTCCGTTACTTACTTTATGCCTTTATGGACAAATCTGTAAATTGGAATGCAAATGCAATTTCATGTGGAGGTTAAATTGTTGTGGTTTCAATCATTGAACACTGAACACTGAACACTGAACACTCTGTGTGAGGTCAAAACTGTTTCATTTTGTTTGTTTTCATAGCAAAGAATAAAGAGTTTTGTTTATATTTACTAGCGGACGCGCGCGCGCTTGTATGTGTAGTTAAGAGATTGTTCCATTTAAGTCAAAATCCGCTTAATCATTTTGATTGGGTTTCTAGAACTATTACACGGCATGATATGCGGTATGTCTACCAAGAAATGTAAAAAAAAAAAAAAATCGCAATAAAACGTACAACAATTTGTTGAAAGCTTTTCAACAATCGCTCTCGGTTTAAACCGCAATGCAAACATAACTTTGACGAATCCTATAAAAATTTCATTTATTTGATGTAAATATTATCAGTCTATAGTAAACCGATGTTGATAGATTGTATTTGTCTCAAAGCTGGTCACAGGATGTTTTAAAAAAATTTCTCAAAAAAAACAGATAAACAATTGTTTTTTTTTTTTTTTTTTTTTTTTGGGTTGTTGAGTAAAGTTGGGCTAAGCCAATAAATTTGTGGCTTATATGTCCGAAGTGAAATACTTTACTGAAAAATAGTTGTTAAAATTCTATTTATATTCAGATGAAAAAAACAAAAAAAAAAAAATAGAAGAAATTTAATGTAAGACTTACACCCCTTGTCAATGTCATCAAATGACAATACGTTTTGTCAAATTTCATAAAAATGTGGTTTATTTGATAGTACCATTCCAAGTGATTGAATTTCATAAGAGTTTATCTAAAAACTATATTTATTTGCTGAAGGAATGATTGCTTTATAGAAATCATATAAATCTGCTGATGATGAAGGCATTCAGCGAGAAGCTTATGAACGTTTTAATAGAAACTTTTGAAAACTTTTTTTATATTCCGATGAAAAAATCTCTTGCCTTACGGATAGACTACTGAAGTCATCCTTTTATTTATTTATTTATTCGGCTAACTGCAAGACAGCCAACCATTCACGTTATACAAAGGAACTTAAAGTTACATATTCGTTGTTATGTTTGTTGCTTCAATACTATCTATATCATCAACGATAATAACAAGCAGCAATCTCTAGGTATTTATATTGCACGTCCATGACATAATCAATATCTCTATTTATATAATTACTATATGGAACACACACAGCTATAGCGTGCACAATTATTGTGAGTGGATTATTAACATTTTGGAGAATCAATTTTGACAAGCAACGTGAAAGAAAAAATTCATAGCTGGCGCGAAAGAATGGCACATATATTGGTACGCCTCACTGCGGCGCATTAATATTAATTTCCCTAAGTAAAGTAGGCGACGAGGATTCACAATTAAACAATTTAAACGCAAACGCATTGTAAAGTGCTGGGAGACTAGTCAATTTCGTACGGTTAACATATGGGGGCAGATTATAAGTGGCCGTTGTAAGGCAAACATGAGAAGTTGTCTTTGTGGAGACTCTATCAAATCAATATCACCTTCATAGTTTGGAGTTTAAGCGCATATTCTAGAATTGGAAACGAGAAGACACTTTACCATGTAAGGCTGATAAAAATTCACGGGATCACCTTTTGAAGAATCCCAGACAGCAAATGGCTTTATGCACAGTTGAACGTACACGGACATTGAAGTGCGTTGTGAGATCAGAAACAACATCCATATCGATAATATATGGAACGCCCCCTATCACCTGCCCGTGTATATTGTATGTGGTGTTCAAAAGCGAACCTCAATAAGACATTTTCTTACATGTACTTAGACTTAGCGTTCTTCAAAACACTAAGGCTTCTAGATCTTGATCTGTTCCTGTATTGAAACGAAACAAGCAGTTTCACGTCGTCAGCGTGCGTTGAAACACTACAGTATCGAATCACAGACGGAAGGATCGGAACAGATGAACATAATGAAAACTGTGGGGCCAAGGTGAGCACCTTGTTACACTCTAGATGAAAGTACCACTTCCTTAAGCATGGATGCAAAGAAAGCTCGTTATTTGAGTAACGTAGAAACTAACAAAAAAAATATTTAAGAACCCATGACAGTAATGTGCGAAAAACATCTTGATTCAAGCTGGATGAAGCTATTGAAATGGTGGCAAAGTCTTAAATAACACTTCGTTGCTTGACGAAGAAAGAGACGATGGGATGGAGGCAAGAAGGAAGGAAGGAAGACAGGCAGACAAGAGCAAAACGTCCAGATTTAATCAGTGGGAAGGAAAGACGTCATCAAACACTATCCTTAAGGATATGGCAAAAAATAAAGGGGGATGTTACCGTGATTTTGAAGAAACCTTGTGAAAATTACTTAGTTTAGGTTTTCGACTACGTTAGTGGCATAATTAGTTCAACAGAAAGATGAGGAGGATACCTAATGCACTTAGACGATATATTTGTGCAGCAAAGATAAAGGAGGTGTAATAAAATGTTCCCAAATTTGGTATTTCACACGATTTACAACAATGTGAAAATCAACGATTTCTTTGAGGATCTAATGGGTGGTTAGGCGCACTCTTTACTTCTTTCTTTAGTTATTTACTTTTTTTTTTGCTACGTATTGACTTAACAAAGAGTGATAAGCGGAAGTCGACATGAACAGACTTCTTGTGCTTTAAACGTTGAACTTGCAATGTTTTGATTTATTATTAAAATTTAATCTGCTTTGGAGTGAAATGGACCGCTGGATTTAGTTATGCGAGCTAAGAAGAATTTTCTTGTAAGCTTAGCATTAAGCTACCGGCTGCAATTCCATATAAGAATTCAATTATTTGCAGCCATTATGTGACCAAGATTAACCCATTTTTGAAAACACGTGTGAATCATTTAAATTCATTGCGATCATTTAAAGAGAAATGATATCAACAATATCAACAACAACAACAACAACAAAGTTCTTTTAACGCGTATTGATCTCAGCTAAGAATAATGCCATTCTTAATATATTATACTAAACACGTTGTGCGCTAAATGAAGTGAGAAAACATGAAACAATAGAGAAAAATCACTTTTAAATTTCGATTGTAATCGCATTTTTTTTTTGTTTTTTGTATTCCTTAGCATTAGTTAAACGCGTTGGCAAAGTAAGTCTTATCTACATTAATAGTAATGTAAAGAAATGAAAAATATGTGTTCGCCATAAGACGAATCTTTGATTCCCACTTCCACTTCGAATTCCATCACTTGTCCTTGTCTGTCATCAAAGATTGCATGAACCCTATTAAGTGCATTTAACACATAATGGTCTTATTAGGACACTATGCAAACTACAGGAATCCTTGATAAGCTTAAGCATTGAAATGTATCCAGTTAGTCACGCTAGGATGTCCTTTCACGTTACCGAATTCACGATGCAAATTTTACCCAAACTCAGGAAATCGTTGGGTTCCATTAAGACAATAAAAAATTTATCGATTAGATGTAACAAGGCGAAGTGAATTAATTCCTGCAAAGAAGGAACGAATTAAAATCCACGTTTCACATAAGAGAGAAGACATAGAGAAATTGATTCCAATGGAAACGAAGAATTACTACAAATACGGCGTTAACCAAAAATAATAAAAAAAAAACATTTACCTTAACTTTGGTAAAAAAGTGTTGACTATTATTAATACGATCTTCTCAAAACCTTTTTTTTCTCTTCTAAGTCTGTAAATAACGATCAGTTGCTGATAATATGCAGGCTTTAGTCCACGATAACTAATATCATATAGTTACTGTATTGAGCCATCATCCCTGCTTTGGTCAATCTCTGTAGTTCGCGATCGGTAACGCAATACAAGAGATCTTGACATCGTATCATGATCGAAAAGAGGCCAACTTATAGCTTTTACCCTCCTGTACCTTAAGTACCTGGCTGGAATAGCCAGGTTTACCTTAATGCCTCATCAGAGACGTTCTGTACGCAGAACGATCGATCATTCAGAAAACCCTCGAAGAGGAGTCCATTAATGTCATGCTAGCATATAAAGTGCCTGAGTGGTCCTGAAGACATAAAATCTTCCTGTGCCTAATTCAGTGAGGGAGAAGAAAAAACCGACATGGCAGAAATCGCACTCTTTAGCTCAACTATCTCAACTCTTTAGTTATCAGCCTGCGATGGCGGTATGACTGTAGAGAAAAGAAGACCTCTTGCCGCGAAAGATCTCTTTGCCGCTGTCAACATAAGAATGTGCGATAACGTTGAACAGCTGTAAACATGATCGCAACACAATGACACAAGGCACGCAACTGTAGGCGTGTGTTCCATAAGGAATAGCAAATTTAATTTACTTACTCCATTCACTGGATATTGAATATAAAAAAAGTGAACATAAATAAAACTGGTTTCTCTTGCTACACAACTATGAATTGTAATGATTTAGAACTGACATGAAATCATTAATAAGCGCCAAAAATCGTAAAAAAAAAAATTTTCATTTTACAAGATGGAGAAAAAAAAAAATGCTATAAATCAAATCATTATCGCTATTATATAATGTTTATAAATTTTAATTTATTAATAATAACTTTAGTTAACAGAATTTCGATGTCGGTTGCAATTAAGTAAGAAAATTACTCTGATTTTCAAAATGTATTTTTGCATGTACCTAGCGAAACATTAGCCACAATAAGCAAAATTGTTCAGAAAGGGTAGGATTTAAAACGTAAACCTTGCAATAGTCTCTGTTAAGTGAGACGTTATACACAAAGTCTTGACTGATGGAGTTTGAATTAAAATCAAACTGATTTACTTAACAATATAAACTAAATATTGACTTTGTCTTAAAATAAAAGGTATACCGTTTAACAGGCAGATAATTACAACAAATTCAGTTCGAAGGAGTGGTAACTCATCAGTTCTGTTGGGTGTCTCCTGCTCATCCGTTGATCCACACCTCACTACAATGCAAATCAAGTCTTTTAAAATTGTTTTCAAAAGCAATTGCTACCATTATTTTATGTACCGATATCGGTACACGTCGCCAAAACACTCGGAAATATGAGCATGCTTCTGCCGTAAGCAAAACAAAAAGAATTTTTATTAAAAATTACGAAATTTATTATTCTATACCGAAAACGATACATGGAAACTGCATGCATCTACTCATATGGCACACAAATGGCACATGTTAAGAACAGTGTCACTAATGCATTACTTCTATTATGTACGACCTAAATGTCATGTGTTAGCATAAGTGAATTGGATGATATCTTCAAAGATAATTGTGGCCCAAGAGATTCGCTCAATATTTGCTTTCCCAGTAAATAATTTCTATTGATATTCGAAAGTAATTCATTTGATTTAAAATGATTTGAAAGCAATTTAAAAAGTAACATACATTGTGATATTAGTCTACTACTACATATGCATTTGTGTTCTTTCCTTATTTTTTTTTTGTTTATTCGACGAAAAACGGTGAGTGCAGATTTGCTTGGTTGGTTGCTTGCCTTCTTTTTCCAGAAGCATTTGCTTGGCGACCAAATCAAAGAACAATTGCAAAAAAAGCAAAAACAAAAAAAAACAAAAAAAATATTCTTTTGTGAGGTCCGTTTGAAAGATACGTTCGTTTTTGCAGAGTTCATTTAGTTTATAGCCTTTGCATTCATTACGTTGCACGTAGAAATTGCTGCATATTGTATGAGCTTTCATTTGGTAGAGCAGTGAGTAAGTTTGTAATCGAACAAAACGGATACGAATAGAGTTTACACTCGTTGCTTTTACTAATTTAAAGGAGAAAAGTGTTAATTATTGATATCATGGAAAGGGCCGACCGGCCTTTACACAAAGTCTTTTTCTGTTTTTACTATACTATGACTCGGGCGTTACAAACACGCAAGCCTTCTTAAATAGTTTATATAATTTATGCAATTATTTTCATTACATCAAGTGTTTAAAATGTAGTATTTGTCTGATGCTTGAACTTGAATTTCAGCCCAAAATGCTTAGAGTCTCGTTAAGTCACATAAGTCACTTTTTTCATATTTTTCCGGTTTCTCTAAAGATTTTAAGACTCTCTGTCTCCTCCTTAGAGGAAATTATATTTATTTACCTCAAATATTTCAATTTGCACATTTATAAGAACAATTCTTTAAAAGTTACTTACTTATTACATATCATACATATACTCAGTCATTCAATGCTTTTGCCTGAAGAAGTTATTGATTCTTAACTTCCATACACATTTGTTCAAACACACAACAAATAGCTCCTTTTCAATGTTCATACATTACGTTTCGTATTCTACATAAACAAATATGCATTTCTATCTGTCTGTCCATCTATGTTATGGCAAACACCTTTGCATTTAATTTTATGTAAATTTTAATATCGCAACAGAGCCTTTTTTAGAATTTTTCTAGCAAATTTATTTTCAACTTGTAAACTTTATTCCGACATTGTTTTTGTCTCCCAGTCCGTAGGTCAAAAGAGCAAAATTAATCCCTTAAAAAACTGTTAAAGCTTTTTCAGATAATGTAAAGGGCAATAAAGAAAGAAAAACAAGTAAAGACACGTCTCCCCATTCAATATCTTACAACACCCTATAGTTAGTTATTCAAATATCGACATTCCAAAATAAGGCTGCACATGGAAAGTGGAACCCGAACCGAATTTTCAAGAGCATTAGTGCTTGTGGCATAACACGTCAGTGTGTCATAATATATCGAAAATTTGTGGCCTGCAGGTCGAACACAAGAAAACAAGATAGACATACAGACAAGGTTAGGTCGATTCAAAATAAAAGATCGGTATATGTCAAGTCCTTCTGAGAATTGCATAAATCCGCGCAAACTCAATATATCCTTATACCACAAATTGTGTCCTTTGTAGCTGGTTCAATTTTTCAGGTTTTTATATTTTAATTTAAAAAATTACGCTCGATATACAAATGCATTTGAAGGTGTACTAGAAACAAGGGACACACGACGGGGAACTTCGCTCGAGTTTATAAGTAAAAGAGACCAAAAAGAAAAAAAAAACTTCATTCACTAACAATATCGTTATAGTACGTGCCAGACAGGATAGGCCAGGCGAAACGTTAAAGCAGCAATAGTGGATCATTAGCAACGGAGTGACATTAGCAGTACAAAAATTATAAGTGTGTTTGAAGAAAGCTCTAAAATGATAGTGGCATGAAGCTCCAACGCGTAAATTATTTCTCAAAATAAATACAAATATTTTTGATTTTCCTTAATGTGTGCCTGCCGTCATCAATTTGCATGCATGCTTAGCGCCCAACCATTCCGCCTTGAAATCACGTTAAATCATTTAATTTTTATTATTATTCGTAAAAATGTCATTTGCAATAAAAGTTAAAGAGAAGTATTTTCTCAATTTGTTACGCATTCGCATGTAAACGGGCAGTCAACTCCAAGAAATATTCAGGAAATTGTTTTGTTTTCCATTTCCAATATAAGAGCGATTATATAAAGTAAAGTAAAAATGATATAAATGTATGTGTGTTTATGCGTGTGTGTGCGTGTGTGTGTGTGTGTGTGTGTGTGTGTGTGTGTGTGTGTGTGTGTGTGT
>KK502458.1:1078698-1118694 GCA_000688735.1 Glossina austeni
AGCTATAGATGGCAATGTCCCTCTGTAATTTGCCTCCCTTCTTTTCTTTATTTAGTTGGGTGCCACTGAACGACCCCCAATTAAACACGAAAGTGGGTAAACCCACAGAAAAGAAAGGAAAGACCAAAGTAAAGAAAAAAAAAAAAACTGCAATCTGCCCTTTTGCACTATTATTTTATTGCCTTTGTATGTTATTAGAAAACGATCAGAAGCACTGTCGCACTTATAAATATCGCTTAGTTTCTTTCCACTAAAATAATTTCACCTGGAGTAATTTTTTAATAGCAATCGCCTATGATATTATCGGAGCACTTAAGAACACGTCCGCACGCTACGAAATCACAACGATCAATCTGTGCGTGTGTGTGTGTGTGTGTGTGTGTGTGTGTGTGTGTGTGTGTGTGTGTGCGCGTGTTTCTTCTAACACAAAAGCACACATAACAATTTATTGTCGGCTTGAATCGAGTTTCGGAATACTCTTCATATCGAATCAAAAGAAATTTCAAGTTTCTCTCCTAACTGCGAAAGCATTTGGGATTAATTTCAAATCGATCGAATCTGATAGACATTTTTAAAGATTACCATCTACTATGCTTTCTAAGCTATTTAGTAAGTGTAGGAAATTTTTTTGAAATGATTTCTTTAAGAGAATCAATTTCACATCGAACTTTCAAAGAGTAAGGACTGGTCAGTTATGGATTTTTACTTCTAATCTATGTGTCTGAACGGAAAGTAAAGCTTAAGGTTACACTGCTCTAAAAAAGAAGTAAATTTACGATGGTTCCAAGGAGTAATACTGCGACTAAATATTCAAGTCATATTATGCACGTATACCGAATATCAGAAATATATATATATATTTTTTTTTTCTAAATTACTAGCACTGTGACAGACAAAATGTAATTTGTGTTCCAGCTGCGCTTGGGTTTGTACGACACAAAGTGTGTTCTTTCCGATTTTTGTGCAAAGAAGTTGTGGAATTGGAGCGAGATGAGAGTTCGATCTACGCATACGACCCGGAAGCCACCGATCAATGGAGTGAATATCGTGCAAAAAGTGAGCCAAGACGGAAAAAAACGGCCCCAAGGTTGTGCACTATGACTTTCTTCCGCCAAGCGAAACTATTAACAAGGATTACTTTGAGGACAACGAAATAGATTTGGAATAGTAAATTGATTTAAAAAAGAGAAAATTAAATCGATCTGTATCTTGGACACGGCAATATTTGTAGCAAATCTAGAGTACCCTTATTCCTCGATATTACGTACGAAAACCTTGCTTAGTAAACGCATTAATCTTTCCTGGGCTTAGCGACCAATAAAACTAACTTTTCCGGTGTACTAACTTTTCATAAAGAAAGGGTAATATTTCCTGGACCTGGCGAGAGATAAAACTAATTTTTATTTTTGCTTTTGAAATTGATCTATAGAACTATGGAATTTAAAATCGTATTAATCCGGTTTCACTTTTTTTGAATCAACAAAAGACATAGAGAAGTGTGTGAACACTCGAACAGAAATATGAACAGACGAACGAAAATTAGACGATGGGCAAAACAGGACAAAAGAAGAATGAATGGATGGACACATATCACTGAACCGGTTAAGTTTGTTAAAGTTAAAGTATGTTAAAGTAAGAGAATTTATTTTCATAATTGGCCGGTTCATACTGTTTCCTTGGGCTGAGAATTTCGAAGCGACGGGACGCACAGAACGCAAAGAATCTCAGCAATATTTATAAATTGCAAAGTGATTACAAATTGTCTTACCTTACCTTAGGTAATCAAATAACAAATTTTTTCATTTTCATAACTATCCTGCCCACACTGCCTCCTTGGGCTGAGAATTTCTAAGTGCCGGGACAGTAAAACGCAAAGAATAATCTGATCAATATTTATAAACTGCAAAGTGATTACAAATTTTTGATGGGCCGACTGGGTTCCCTTTTTGTGTGCATGTGTGTGCAGCCCCCTTACCTTAGGTAATCAAATAACTAATACTTTATAGTCGATTTTTCAATCCAACAACTCGATCAACATTGCTAATGTAACGCCAACATGCCATAACGAGAGAATATCGTCGTTGAATCGATGACAAATGACCGATAAATGCATGAATGTAAGCAATTAGAGGCGATTAAAAATCCAGTAACGCATGCTGATGTAAGCTAGCACCAGCACAAGTGTGTCTAAGCTTTGCAGTGAAGATGTAATAACAAAATTCACTTTAGCGCGTGGGTATCGTGTTACAATTAAAAAAAAAAAGCAAAAAAAAAAAACAAAAAGAAGCATAAGAAATTTAAAAACTATTAGTTTTCAATTGATTTAGTCATTAAAAGTAATTTTCAATTATTTGTTAATAATTTTGCTAATAGTTTTTTTGTGTATTCTTTTTTCTTTTTCAGGAGGTCAATTGAAAACAAAAAATGGCCAAAAATATGTATTCAATGGACGGCCATCAGGAATATTTGTATCGAGAACATGTGCCATATTTACAGCCATTATAACGATATTGATCCTAATATTCACTATACTTATAACGTATTTTGTAACCGTGAATACCGTGCCATCCGGGTAATGCAATATTTCTCTTCTTCCTCGTCTTTTACTTTTCCTAATCTAATAAGAGATAAAAAAAAATTGTTGTGCAAAAATTTACAAAAATTAAGGAGTGTTTAAGAAAAAAAAAAAAAAAGTAAAAACAATAACACTTGCGCTTGCCTAAGTATTTATTGACTTGGCATGAGTTTAAATTGACCTGAAAATTGTTTTTGTATTTTTCTTTTACATGTTTATTGCGCAGTTAAGTAATTTCCCTTTTTTTTTTTTTTGTATTCATTTGATAGCTGCACAAATGGCCATTATGTACCTAATACTCAGATAGCTGCACCGCTTAATATTAGCCCAGTGACTACGGCCAGTATGTTGGGTATGCCGATGCCAATGAAAAATAAATATCAAACAATATCATCACCAGTCGGTGATATACCGCCAGATAACGATGTATTCGGCGAGAATAAAGGCAAATTTATTGATCGAAAGTTACAACTTTATGAAGGCTGGACACCGCTACACTACAAGTAAGTTTCATTATTAAATTTTCTTAATTAAATTGATTTAATACAAAAAAAGAAAAAAGCAATGAATGTTTGTGTGTAATATGCCACATAATATGCCACAACACGTGTTAACCTAAATTTGAAACCGTAATGTAAAAATAATGTTTTTACTGTTTATTCTGTCACTAGGTGACTTTGTCATTTTCTTACTTACCTTAAATTGCTTATAAGGTTAGGAGTGTATTGTTGTTTCCTCTCTTCATTTACTGCATTATTTCTTCGTTCCTCGTTTATGTGTTCTATTGAACTTTAACTGGGTCAAGGCCTAAACACCGGAATATATTCCGTAATGTAATTCAATAGAACTAACCATAGGCAGCAAAGTTTGAAAACAAAAAATTCGTTTTTGTTGTTTTTTTTTTTTTTTCTTTTTTGGAAAATGTACGTTATTTAGGTTAAGTCAACCTAATGGATGATTCAAAATTTATATGTACATGTTCTTGTAATGCTTTCTATTTGGTAAGTTACTCAAGGTTCTTACTGATTGAATAATTTTCAAAGCTCCTTATCATTTTAACAACGAGTCAAGGTTGTTACTCAAAACCTTATCAAAAACAAATTAAAACATTACAATCGGGCAAGGGTAGATATTTATTTATATATCTTCTCCCTCCTACCTCATCTAATACAAAATTTCAATTATCTTTGTTGGAAAAAAAATAAAAAAAAAAACATATTAAAAATACGCCTTTTCACGAGAATCCTTATATGGGGAGTGCCCCCTCCCCCCTACCCCTTATATACATAGGTAGTCGAAACTTATCGCAGTATATTTATATGACATAAGATGATTGTTTTGCCAAACTTGAATATTTTCTGCGAATATATATGTGGAAGAGATTTTGAGAAAAGATGTTAAGAAAAATGTTCTCCATTCATTCAGTGTCGATATTATCGGCACAACACTTATCGATCAAACGTACACTTCCCAGACTACGGCCACGCCCCATTCCTCTCCACTATCTACATAGTACATCTATTATGATGTATTTTTCATCGATTTTCATCGAAATATATGAAAAATCAAAAAAAATTCTTCCGTAGAGTGTATTTTCAAAATAGGCGAAGTGATTGCAAAACTGATTTGATCGCCAACCATATTTTATAGTTTTTGTATAGTATAGTGGTTAGGTTAAAGTGTCAATCAGTCAGAGTACTACAGTTGCGACCTATGGATTAAACACAACAAAACGGACACAACCGTCAAACGGACCGATGGACATACACGCTGAAATAATACTGATTCGATCAGTGTATTAAATGATAAACGTATGCCAGGTTTTGCTCGATGTTGCATTCATCCGCATAAACTTGCCGCACATGGTTGCCAAAAGTGGTGGTGTAGGGTGTAAAAAGTACACAAGATGTAATAAATTAATTAGTTTTACTAAGACATGAAATGATAAAATCATGTAAAAATGAAAGATACACTAAAGAAGAGAATGAAAAAATTGATGGGAAAGTTTTGCTTCCGTTGGTAGATAAAAAGAAAGAAAGCAGGAGTTGCCTGAACGTAATTGAGATGTCGATTGATTAGGTGGCGTTAAAAATTGACCAATTTTTTGTTTTTTTTTTTCCTTCCTTCTTGCAATGAAAGTTTCATACTTGATGTGAGAAGATACTTGAAGAAACCTCTCTCTCTCTCTTCAGGCGTATATAATGCGACATCATTTTTAATGAAGACTTTAAGGCGTCAAAACAACGAATCTTTTTATGATAAGTAATGCGTGTTTTCTCTTCGTGATAGTTACTAAATTTTTAAATATTTTATCGTCTTTTTCTTTTATTATTACACTGTCTGCGCATAAACAGATAATTATAATAAAACAAGACAAACTATGCATGCGTGTGCTTAATGGTATTGACAACAGATAAGCAAACGCAAGTTAATAGCCATTTGAGGATCACTTTATTGCCAAGAACAGAGAATTGTTGCTCGTATGCGCACGTTCTTCTATCTGTGCCTATGCGAAAGCCATGAAAATTGCAACGAATTCATGTTTGCATCGTTCTGATGCTGATGATCATGCGAAATACTTGACGATGATGAGTTATGTCTATGATCATGCCGCTGTTTTGCTGATCTTCGCCGCGGTTAACGCGTATCTCTGTAAAATATCTGCAATGGCTTAGTTAAAGATTTCAACAGAATACTTTGGATGGCATTTCCTGGTCTACTCATACACACATGCATACATACATACATGCGATTAGTTAGTTTCGACAAGAAACGAATTTAAATTATTGTTATTGCGAGAGCTTAGTTGTTTATTTGCATTGGGATGAGGATATTTTATGGCAAAAGAAAAGAAAATTTGTTTTATCTTTACCTTGTGTTGCTGTTTTTGCCAATAATACGTCCATAATAAATCGTAGAAAATATTATCATTACATTAGAAACAAAATTTATGTTAATGTTATGTTATTTGTTTTTCAAAATCATAAAAAAAAAAAAAAATATACAAAAGATCGATTTAAGATGTAGGGGAAAAACGGCAAGTTCATCATAGACTGTTCACACGGACCTGCTTTTTTAGTAAAACTATTTTTTCGCCACTTCTTATCCTATAATTCGTTGTCTTAAGGAAATGTGTTCGCATTAAGAAATATACAACATAAACATGCTCACGGACATGCATTGAGCATTGGCTAGCGAAAGCAACGTCTGCCGGAAGATAGTATTTCGTATAAGACAAACATAAAAGCAAAATCTTGCCTCTTAACAAAACCTATGATCCCAAAACCCTCCCCCAAGCTGAGAACACTTTTTCCGTTTCAAGCCTTCGCATAAATATGCCGAGAAAGTGGAAAATCTCTTAGTCGATAGATCTATAACGCTTTTGCTGTGATATCCCTTATCTCGTATGGCATAGTTTAGAGTGAGGCTGCGTTGCGCTTTGATGATCGTTTCGATCCAGTTCTCATTTTTGGGTGATTTTAGAAACATAGGAACTCAAACTTTTGCATAAATTTACCGAGAAAGTGAAAAATCTCTTAGTCGATAGATCTACAACGCTTTTCCTGTGATATCCTTCATCTAGTGTGACAGAGCTTAGATTTAATGCCCTGAGGTTACGTTGCCCTTTGTTGGCCGGTTCGTGCCAGTTCTTATGTTAGCGGGATCTTATAAACATGCGGATCCAAGCCTTCGCATAAACTTACTGAGAAAAAACGAAGTCCCTTAGTCGCTAGATCTAGAATGCTTTTGCTGTGATCTTTATCTAGCTCTACCTAGTATGACATAGCTTAGAGTTGATGCCATGAGGCTACGTTGCGCTTTGATGATCGTTGCGATCCAGTTCTTATGTTAGCGTGATTTTACAAACACACATACTCAAGCCTTTGCATAATCTTGCTGGGAAAAAAGAACATCCCTTAGTCGATAGATCTACAACGCTTTTCCTGTGATATCCTTCATCTAGTGTGACAGAGCTTAGAATTGATGCCATGAGGTTACGTTGCTTTCTGATGATCGCTTCGATCCAGTTCTTATGTTGTCGTGATTTTATAAACATTCGCATTTAAGCCTTCGCATAAATTGATCGGCAAAAAGGAAACGCGTACTTACTTGATAAATCTGCAATCATTTTGACGTATTTGGTTAACCTTTGGTTTACGTTTCCATGTCTCACTGATATAGAAATATTATGAATTGAACAACTATTTATGGAACGTTTAAGTGTTTGATTAAGAAGCGAACATAAGTTTGTCTCGACTGTAAACTTTAATAACAAATTTGAAGTGTCACGATTCCCAATACCACGTTATTTTAGCGGCGATTCTTGTCTCTTGCAACCAAGAGTTGTTTTGTCTTTTATACCCATTAGTCGAAAACACATCGAACTGGAGGCTTCTTTTCATACGACGAGTATCAGCAGCATCTGAAGCACTTCCCATTTCCTCGGTCGTAGAGTGTGAAGCGATGCTGCGAGAAGTTACCCGGAGATTGTAGTCTCTATCCAAATCGCGAAAAGATTAGTTCAATGTCCCAAAGCAAATTAAACAACCATCCATAGCTACATGTTTTATAAAAGCCTATTAGATGAAGCTTTACGCTCACCAAGGGGTAAAAAGCTATTTATACATTTTACAGGTATAGCTAATTACCCGAAGGATCTGGGTGAAGAATGATTCATGTCATGTTCGTTCTGCACTTTGATATTAAATTTTTGGCGACAGTAATCCGTTCTACACTTTATGGAGATGTTTTCCGCTGTTAAATG
The DNA here is from genome assembly GCA_000688735.1 of Glossina austeni. Taxonomy (NCBI): domain Eukaryota; kingdom Metazoa; phylum Arthropoda; class Insecta; order Diptera; family Glossinidae; genus Glossina; species Glossina austeni. The sequence goes on from KK502458.1 coordinate 1,086,039, forward strand.
ATGGACTTTAACAGGTGGAATAAATCGCGACACAACCTTAACAGAAGAAAACGAAAACAGTGCATCCTCTACGAGTGCAGTCCTATTCCTTCAAAATCGTTTCATGACACTATCCATCAATTGATCATTCATCAGTTGGAGGACAAATGCACTTGCGTTTAGATTTTTCGTTACCATTGGCATGTTACCGGTATATCGCTTAAAGCAGCCAACGGTCAGTAGTCAGTTCTTAAATGACCATTCGTTCGCAAGGCTACATGTCACAAATTTTCCAATTACATAACCAGCTACCATGCAGCACGCAAGCTGTCACAACAAGCATGCGTACGAGTCGAGAACTGGCTGTTATGTCTTCAGCAAGCAAGCAAGCAAGCAAGCAAACAACATTTTATGATATTTCAAAGCGAAGCGAAGCAAACCGTTTCGAACATGTGATAGAGTAAACAAGCACAAAAACAAACACATTTACAAGAACAAGTTTATAGCGCCCTGCGCTTAAGTTACTACAGAGGAAAAAAAAGGCTACGACGATAACAACAACAATAGCAAAAATAAAAGCAATTGAATTTATTGCTGACTGCGTTGTAATGTATGGCGAAGCACAGATATCGTGGCATGTTGCCAACAGTACTCGCACTCGTTGGTTAGTAGTTGCGATCTTGCAATTCTTCTCGATTTAATTTTCTTCAATTGTTCACGTGTCAACTTTATAAAGTGTTGCTTGTTGCGTATCCAGTTTTAAACGTTAATCTGTTTCTCTGGGTGTTTTCTTTCTTTTTCCTTTTTTTTCCTTTTTTTTTCTTTTTTTTTTTTTTAAATATTATGTTATCTTGTTGAAGTTAAATCGCATTAAATGACTGCATATCATGTTTCGCAATATATGTGTCGCGTATATATATATATATATATATATGGATGATCTATGAAAAGTCATTTATTTTATAATTTATTGCAAGAAACGGAAATTTTTTCTGCTCTTTCCGTTTTTAATTACAATTCGAAAAACTGGGAAATTTGCTCATACAAAAACTGGTCAGTTGATGTTTTTTTTCTTAGGTTAAAGCGTTTCAAAATGAACGCAGAACTTAAATATTCCAGCAATATTTTTTCATTAGCTTGGCTTGGCACGCCCTCTGTTTTATTTACTCCGTACTGTGCAAAAATGCATTTATGAAATGATCTGACAAATGAGTAAGAAACTTGTATGTGAATAACATGATGCACTCAACGTCGTTTATATCGGCACCTCATTCTTTAAAGCTTTGGCCCTTAAACCACGAGTAAGACTCATGGTCATAAGCAATAAGTAAGAGTCGGAATTCTGGCACAATATTCGCACCAAAAGTAAACAAGACAACCCTGGTGCATGACGTCGTAGGGGTTGTTTAGGGCAAACGAAAAAAGCACGAGTCAGGGTCGTGGGTCAATTGTTCTCAATAAACCCTTAGCTTTAGCTAAGCTAAGTTAAGCCCACGAATAACTGAATAGCTTAACGCGCAAACAACCATAGTAGACAACAAGCTTAATATGGCCCTAGTGATCAGGAAGGTATCGTGTAGCACAAAGGCTTAAGTTATTGACCGCAAATATGGTATACATTTGCTGTAGAACGTATGTATCACAAGATCCTCAGTGGGTTTAATTAAGTTCATCTTGTACCTAATCGTCTTTGTTTCTTTTGTCAAAAATTTACTCACTCTTTCCGGAAAGCTGTTACTAACAACTCGAATCGCTTGACCTCCTTGAAGAAATATATTAACCAATAACGTTCTTGATATGCGCTGTCTACCAAAATATATTTTGGACATAGTCGTTTTTATTATAGGTCTTTCGATTGCTATGATGGGCACGAGCCCAACTGCTTATTCGTAAAAGAGGTGCAAAGGAAATCAAGCACAGTCGTTTGAAGCGGATCATTCTGATAGAAACCTTCATCTTCCTCTTGAGATTTTAGGGCACGTACACCGAATGTCGGTAGTGATACTTCCGCTAACGGGCGCGGATTAAAATACTTTTCCGGAATATGCCACAAACTTGTTCCGTAGATGCTTGCCCCCTAAGAACTTGAACGTTTCACAATACTACGCACTATAGAAACTTAACTTAAACTGTTTGTTTTACTAACACAAGTAAACTTTTGATCACACCCAAGTGCTGTTAAGTCAATTTTTTCTACTCAAGCGATCATCAATCGCGAATAAATCGTTTTACAATTTCATGTCAATACTTAAAATATGACTGTACGTCTGTCCGCATGCTTTATGGGCTATTATATAAATTTTTGTAAGAGCTTTACAAAAAAAAAAAAATTCGATACAATAATAAATTGTTATCAAATAAAAAATAAAATCAAATCATATATATATATATATATATATATATATATAAATTAAAATGTAATGTTAACATATGGTTAAATTTTTATTTTGTAAATAAATGAAATCAATGTCAGTTTATATTGAAAGATTAATTGAAAGCAGTTTACAAAAAATTTATTTACATATATTCAACAGATGTGTGCATTTGTCGTTCCAATCAGTAACTGTTTGATATTTGAACAAGAAATTTGCAACAAATATTCATTTGCACTAATCACCAGTAGTGGCCAGCGTTAGAAAATCGAAAGAAAAAAAAGCAAAAAAAAATTCAAAAAATTTGCAATTAAAAGAATGTTAAGGCAAATTTATTTTATTTGCTCATTACTTTGCTTAAGTTTAGTTTTTCTATATAGTAATGCGTAAAAAAACCTCGCTAAGCCACTGTTTTGTTAAATATTTTCTTATGTATTTCACAAAATTATTGAATGGAAAATGCTAATGTTCTTCCTTCTTCTGCGTAGTAAGACTAAAGTATGCATTCATCCTATTATCCGATCCATTAGCCGTCTTTTGGGTGATCGATGTAGGAATCGAGCCGCAGCATCGATCAAACAAGGAATTATCAACATGTCACACTCGTTTTATTGTGCTTTTTGCTGTCATTCCCCGTTTAATCGCAACACAACAATTACGGTTTTCTTATGTATTTTTCTGTTGATTTCGTTAATAGATTTCAGAAATTTACACTACACTGCAATGTGTTTGGCTGATTTCGTTATATGTAGAGCGTTACCTACGTAGTGAATACCCCGGCTTACATGAAATCTCTTTGCTCTCTTGATGATTTCCTTACCGGTTTGCTTCTTTCTCATAAGCACCTATAAAATGATGAAAAATGCTCTTCGGAAAAATGAAATCCAAAATCTCTTCGGTTCACAAAGCATCTTAATTTCCATCGTTTCCATGTTCCAAAGATTACATCCTCACCGCGGCAAATCACTATGATTTAATGGATTCATTTCTCGTTGGCTTTCACATTCCTGGGTGGAGGCACTTTCAGTTTAAAGAACAGTGTCAGGAAGCATATAGTTTTTTAGAGCGTCTTGAATAAATCAAATCAGAAATTCTTATGATAAATTAAATTCTTATGGTGAACATATCAACAAATGCCATGGTTATTAAAGATTGGACGGCCATTATTGGTCGCCCATAATAATTTAAATTCCGTTTAATATCTTATTCACATTTGGCGTAGCATGGCCGAGAGAAACTAGAGTTCTAGCGCGGGTCCTTCTTGGTGTTTCTTTAGATATGTGATGCGGATCTTAATAAAATATTCTCTGCAGTTTTCAGTACCAATTCAATCGCGTTGATCATATCTTGCCTTTTTAAACTTGGAGGTAAACCATTCTCTGTATATTCTTCTTTTTTTATTATTCACTCCAACAATTTTCCTTAAAAAACGGAGAAAACACTTTCGACAAAGGAAATTGCGCTTTCCGTTAACCACCAAATAATATATATATCAGTCAGCTAGCACAGGTTAGGTGTTGAAAATTCTCGTCCGTTCTTTCGTTGAATTCAATCATAGGTAAAGGCTTAGCACTTACCTAGTCGAGGGTAAACAGTCACCAAGCTAGGATCATTCTTTATTTCCTTCTCTTTCAGCACTTCTTTCTAACGCGACAAGCCCCGAATGACTGGTCATGGTAAAACCGATATGATTATGAAAATGAAGAGTGCAACGCAACGAGGTATGCCATAGACAAAATTAGTTTAATAAATCTCAATAGATTCTATACCCAATGACGAAATAGCAGAAAATACGAAGAATTTGTTCGAAATACTTACAAGAGCCGTTTGAAATACGCCACCAAGGAGATTAATTAACTCGCCAAATGGCTAAGAGGTATGTGTTGGCGTTATGAGCAGGCGCTTGTTTTACGATTTTGGATCAATATTATTATTAACAAGGAGAGTAGTCCCAATAAAGCAAATCGCAAAGCAATTTGGTCACGAAAAAAAAGGTCGCAAACCACTAACAAATAAACGCCTTGTGACTTTATGATATCCCTGTGGGAAGTACCTTAGGATATGGCTATGCGATTCGATTGGCTGCGTAGTCACTAGAGAACTTGGAGAAAAGTCTCAGTGGAAAAGGGTTTCGCATTGATATATCAACTACTTATTTTTCCCAACAGTGTGCAGTGAACGAAAGGCTCCGCTTAATCAAGTTCAAACTGGTTAGATTGAAATTATGTAATAATTTATTTAGTTGTGTGTGACATTTATTAGGAATTTATGCAAAACATACTCGTATTTAAATTAATTTTATTATATGGCGCTTAAATTGAGTGCAAGCAATAACTAATTAATTAATTGTAAGCCAGTAATTGTCGATTTAAAAGGATTTTAACGTTCTTTCGCTTCTTAACTAATGGCTCGTTGGCGATTTGCGTCTTTCAGAGGTGCACATCATCGGCTGTAAGGAGAACGACTTCATGCTTCATATTAAAATCACATATTTTCTCTTTTCTTTTCTTCTCTTCTTACACAAACCAAATTACTTTTCTTTTTGTTTATAAGTAAATTTTTTAATTTGAAAAAGTTTTTTCCCCATAAACGTTTTATTTATTTATTATTAATTTGTTTCTATTCTCCATACGTTTTATTTCATGCACAATAAGTGAAATGAATTTTATAATTTTACTGCAATTTTTGTTGTTGTTGCGGCGTTAAAGTTTTGTTTTACGTCGATAGAGAGACACGAGAACAAATTTGTGTTTATTTGGGTTTTTTGTTTTCCTTTGTTAATAAGCAAAACAACAAAATGTAAGCAAACATTTTGCATTTTTCTAAAATGTGGAGAGGAAAAAATGCGTTAAGAAAACTTTGCATTTACATTGTTATTGTTTACACTTAACGTCTGTTTATTTGTGCAGGAAATTTGGTTAATTATCACTGAAAGAGATTTTATACTAAAATGTTTACATTATAATAATTTGTTTATTTCTTAAAACTCTATTCTAGGCTTGTAATTGAGCCTACACTGCAGACATCGACAAATAATGGCAGCTTAGCGATTCGTATACAACGTAATGCAAACGTTAAGAGTTTCGAACCGATTGTCTTGGATGTGAACAATATTTCCATATCGAATGTTCGAGTGATAAGATCAAAGAATAATCCGGATGAAGATGAAGTCGAACTGGAGTTTGATAGTGATTATGGTCTAAATAATCAAACCTTTCTCGTCGTACTAAATAAGCAATTGGCTAAAGAGAAAAATCTCACCTTAATATTGAGCATGGACTTTATTAGTCAAATTACTGATACGCTACAAGGGGTGTATAAGACAAGTTATGCCAATGTACAGACTGGTAGAGAAGAGTAAGTTTTAATGAATGAATGATCTGTTTTGAATAGCGTACAGCTCATTAATTCCCTTTCTTTACAGATGGATGATTAGCACTCAATTTTCGCCGATTGATGCGCGTCGAGCCTTCCCTTGCTTCGATCGACCTGATATGAAAGCCAATTTTACCATTAGTATTATAAGATCAACGCGAACATCAATGGCTCTATCCAATATGCCAGTCTATCACAGTTCGTAAGTTTCCTAAGCGTTTTTCTTCCCATATTGGGAGATGTTAACAGCCAGGCGCAGTACGCAGTAAAAGCTAAACTAGCAATAATTGATTTTGGTATCAAAGTCTGTTCACTATCCAATAATTCCAACAATCCTTTTCTTATCCCCTTATTCTTATTCTTTTCTTTTTCTTCTTTACGGTCAAATTATCGTAAGTGGACTTTTTCACAATGTCTTCAAGTCTTTGATCAGAATGTTTCTGTTCGGGAACGAATTTAAGATGAGATCGACTAAAAAGTCAAATCTAACTGAGAAATCCTATGCCTTAAGGGAAAAATTAGATATAATTACCTCTGGGTTTCTCGGTCTTTCTCTCCCTCCCTGAAAAATGATTGGAATCGATTGACTAACATACATACAATGTCCTTCTCTTTCAGTATTCATCGCCCTGGCTTTACCAAAGATGACTTTATGACTACACCAAAAATGCCTACATATCTTGTAGCATTTATCGTGTCGAATTTAGTTAAATCTCATTATTCGGATCATGATACTTCTGCCATACCTCGTGTTGAAATTTGGACTAGACCTGAAAATAAGGATATGACAAAATATGCCTACTACTTGGTGCGCAAATATTTGGATTATTTCGAAGGCTACTTTGGCATTGAAAATCGTTTGCCAAAAATTGATTTAGTATCAATACCAGATTTCGGTTTTGGTGCGATGGAAAATTGGGGTCTCATAACATTCAGGTATGTAGAATGTAATTAGATAGATACGAAATATTCATATAATCTTTTATTAATCGTAGGGATGCCGCCTTATTAGTACCGGATGATATGGAAAAAGCTTCTTCATCTGAACATATGGAATATGTTGCTAAAATAATTGCCCACGAATTGGCCCATCAATGGTTTGGTAATTTAGTGACACCGAAATGGTGGGATGATTTATGGCTTAAGGAAGGTTTCGCCTGTTATATGAGTTACATGGCTTTGAACTTCGTCCACCCCGAATATGAGATATTAGATAACTTGGCAATTTTTGAATTTAAATATTCGATGCAACACGATTCAGATAACAGTTCGCATGCTATTGCGTTTGAGGTGAAATCTACTAACGATGTACGCAGAATATTTGATCCAATAACGTATTCGAAAGGTACCATTCTCGTACGCATGCTAAGTTCAATAGTAGGTTATGATGCTTTTCGAAATGCTACGCAAGACTTTTTAAGCTCATTAGCGTACGCAAACGCAGATCGTAATGACTTATGGGAATTTATGACAAAACATGGGCACTTGGAAAAAACTTTGCCTGATGATATGACTGTTAAAACAATTATGGATACATGGATCTCAAAACCCGGTTATCCTGTAATTACAGTGGAGAGAAGAGATGCTGACCTAATTGTCACACAGGAACGTTTTATGCTACCTTCGAGAAATATCTCAGATTCAAGCAAGTGGATTGTACCAATAACTTATGAAACGGATGAATTACACAAAGGCGATAACATACCTACGCACTGGCTAATGGATAATGGCCACGAATTAGTTATTAATGATATTTTCACTTCGGACAACAATTCGGAAAATGTCGTATATTTGAATTTAGATCGGCGATCTTATTACCGCGTTAATTACGATATGCCTTCTTGGCTGGCGCTAAAAAAGAAATTTACTTCTCTGCCACGTGTCACCAGAGCTCAGCTTATGGATGATGCCTTGCATTTGGCACAAGCAGAATATCTTACTTATGATATTCCATTGACATTTCTTTTAGAATTATTTACATCGACCGATGATGAGCTACTGTGGTCTGCGGCACAAAAGGGTTTGGAGTATTTGATTTTCATGCTAAGTCGGGAACCGGCGTATGAAACATTTAGGGTAAATGACAATTAAAACAGAAGCTCCCATTTTATGTTACTAATCTCTAATATTAATTACAGGCTTTTATGAAATTCATTGTTAGACCTGCTTTCGACCGTTACGGTCTACAGGAGCCAGACAATGAATCCCATATTCAGCTACAACATCGCGCATTAGTTTCACGTCTGGCATGTAAATTCAAGTACGATCGTTGCTTTAATGCCGCCCACAACAAATACCGAGAATGGATGGCCAATCCCAAGGCAAACTTGTGAGTATTCCTTAGAAATCTTTCTTTTATGGAAAAATTCAAAATTCTTACCATTAGCGTACCAATACTCAAACGAACACTTTTCTAAACTTTTTTGCTCAGAGGATTGATTTTATTTATCTACTTTGTTAGGTCTATAAGCTTCTATAACAAGTTTTTCAAGTAAGCATTTTAAGTTCAAACGACTAGCAGCCCGGCCAGTTACGGGAAGAACAAGAAATTTCTTAGCCCTATGGCGCGACTGTCCAGAATTTGTTGACAGGCTAAGAGGTCGGGTAGGCATTAAGCACGAGATTATGGCAACTTTTGTCTTATCTTTTGCCGCCTAAGAATGATTTCGCCAAACTGCAATGCTTCTTGCTCTGGGGGTATGTTTCCTTTTATATACTTGAAGGTGTATACATAAATTTTGTGAAGGCAGAGGCCTCTATTTTATTTTCTTCTTCCCTACGGAAGAATTCATAATTCACACTTTATATGTCCTCACCACATCAAAAAACTCAAAAAAAAAAAGTACTGTATTCCCCAGCAGCGACAACTCCTAGGCTTTTCTTTCAAGAATCTAACTGAATATATTTTTCTCAACCGTAATTGTGATTTGTTTCTGTTGAAATACACACATGCCGTTTTCTATTTAAATTTATATGGCCTTTAACTCAACGCCGTTAACAGCCCGGCTAGCTCAGTCGGTAGAGCATGAGACTCTTAATCTCAGGGTCGTGGGTTCGAGCCCCACGTTGGGCGCATGTTGTTTTTTTTGTTTTTTATATTTTAATATTTAAAGTTCCTTGTAAATTCATCTATATGTACAATATACATACAAACTATATTTTTAGCATTACTCCCAACATGAAGCCCACCATTTACTGTACCGCATTGGCCGAAGGATCTTTCCAGGAATGGTATTTCGCGTACAAACAATATAAACGAACAACAAGCGCTTCGGAGAAAGAACAAATTTTATCATCTTTGGGTTGTACTACAAAACCGTGGTTACTCTCAAAGTGAGTACGAAACACACATTCAATCTTTCAAATAACAAAAAACTTTCTTACTTCTCTACTCTTACTTAGTTTGCTCATTTTATTCTATTGTTCATGCACTTTTACATTCACCTGTCTGTCTGTCGTTTTGGTTCTTAGTGAAGATTTGATTTCTCTTCTTGATATTTAATAATGAATGATACCAAGAAGAAAATGCGATTTCTCTATGCTAATTTACACAGTGTGCATACTTTAGTAATTTTCTTATCTTAGATTTTGAAGATATTTTGTGTAGAAAATTTCCAGTTAACATAATTTCTTTATGTAGAAATATAAAAATTGAAAACAGGATTTAGAAAGCATGGCTTCCTAGAAAGGTTCTACCGAGATTTGAACTCGGATCGCTGGATTCAAAGTCCAGAGTGCTAACCATTACACCATAGAACCCGCTATCCCCAGCTTTCTCAATATTTGTCTTATTATAAGAAAATTATGATATGTTATTATATACTGTTATTCTTTGAAAACGGTTTGATTTTACTTAGATCGCTACAAGGTTGATCCACCGTAACCTTATAACATTTTTTTTTCTCAAGTTCCATTCCATGATTTATAATAGGACGTTCAGAAGTCTCTTTTGTAGCAGTATCTTTATCTTTGAACGACAATCAAAATTATTAAATGATCCTTAGCTAAATACTAGAGATTTTCTACTTATCTAACCTAAACGTAAATATGTTTCGTTAACTTGTTGTAGTCGTCTACCAGATTAACTTCGTCTTGCAAAATACGTATCATTTGTGGTTAAATATGTAAAAATATGTGTTAAAAAAGTTTCTCTAAGATACCGTTATATGAAGGTTCTACCGAGATTTGAACTCGGATCGCTGGATTCAAAGTCCAGAGTGCTAACCATTACACCATAGAACCCCTTATCTATTTGTTACTAAATAATTATCTTAACATAAATGTATTTTATTTTATTGTAGATATTTAAATATGACTCTCAGTTCAACTTCAGGCATATTGAAGCAGGATGGAACACAAGCATTTAGGTATATATATATATATATATATATATTGTATTTTCAATAAAACAAAAAAATTGATTTTTTTTTTATTTATCGGACTTTATAGGGCTGTTGCCGAAAATCCGATAGGCTTTGAAATTGCTTTCGATTTCCTGCAAACAAACATCAAAGAAATTGCTGAATAGTAAGTCAAATATACTTGCTAAAAAAAATAAATAAATTAAAAATAAATTATTTTTTAGCTACGGTGATGGTTTCTCAACGTTAACATCAATGATCAAATCGGTTACCACTTATATGAATAAGGATTACCACAAGGAACAATTGGAACGTTTCAAGGAAAGAGCCCAGAAATTAGGCTTAAAATCTGTAACTACTGCCATTGAACTGGCCGTAGAACAAGTGAATAACAATATTTATTGGCGCAATCGTTCATATTATAGTCTGAAAGGTTTTCTAGAAGCCATTGTTAGTGAATTCCAAATTAACATTTTTTAAACTAATACCAACGATTCTAAGTGAACAAAGAAAGTATAAACAAAATCTATCTCCATTTTAGTGAATAATTTTTAAAACGAAAAAATGTTTGCACAGAATTAAGTGTTTGCAAGCAAGCATTAAGTGATATAATTTTAGTTTTTTCATAAATTTTCATTTTTTTTTTTTTTTTTTTTTTGAAAGTATTCGAGCTTTTTAAGCTGTTCGTGTAAAGTTTTGCAAATTAAATCATAATTTATTGTTTAACATTTTAATATGATTTTAAAACGTTTAATATCAGTTTTATTATGATTTAAGCAGTGTTCGTTCCTATATTAAATGAGAAACAAAAAAAAAAAATTAATACTAAGAACCATCACATATTTCGAAATGAGAGGTTGAATTAAAGCCGATTCATTCCTTCGTTCACAAACATTATTTTAAAAAAATTTAAGAAACAAGCAATAACAAAGCACTATAGTATTTGAGCGAAAGCAATTGTCTCTTAATCTTGTGGTAAGCCAATGCAATACACGAAACCCAAAATGAAAATCACAAAACAAAACAAAAAAAAAAACAAAAATCAAATAATCAAATTAACTTAATACATATGAAAAACTAACTGCCCCTTACAATGAAATACCAAGAAACAGGTAATAAATTTAATTATAGAGAGTAAAAAAAAAAAACAACAACAAATGTCGAAAACATCTTAATTAAAGATAAACCATAATGTATAATGTGTAAGCTCATAAAAAAAAACCTAAGCTTAATATAAATTTTTAAGGCTTTTTATGTAAATAATTATTATTTAAAAGTCATGCGTACATCTTTCATCATCAAAATTTTAATAACGTTTCATACATAATCGATTATCATCTTAGGCACGGTAAAAAACAATTTAAAGGCAGCCTTACGCAGAAAATGAGTGTCCTTAAACTTTATTATAATTAAAATTCAAAAAGTAACGAGCAACAGCAATTTGTTTGCCTCAGGGCGAATTACTCAACATCCATCACTCGATGCAAATTGAAAAAGGTCGTAAAAATGACCTCGAGTGAACCTGTATTGAAAATTCTTTAAAAGGGACTTAAAACCCAACTTTTAATGTTTGTTAATTAAGAAGAGACCTTTGGGGGGAATTATGCCCTATCACTTTCATCGTATATTGCTTGAAGATATGAATTATAATTGACAAAAAGACCGTAAAATTTATAGTTTAATCTCTCAAGTCTTTGTAGATGTTTATCCCGATGCATTCTTCCAAGACACGAAGGACAAGCTAGCAAAACAAACAGAACGACTATTAAATTTCAAAAGACCTACCAAGAATAAGATAATAGTTGAAACTTTTTCCGAAAACTGAAACTATTTTTGAGAGTGAACTATAGTTGAGAGTTAAAAAGAAAAAAGAAAATGCTAAAATTAGCAAGTCTTCATCTCCAAGTCTCCAGTGATGGATGTAGTGATACTAAAACGAGCTAAATAAAAGTGGAGAACGTAAAAGAGTTAATAGTCCAAAGTGTAACACATCCAAGTCCATATACATCACCAGTAACAACAGCAATAACTATTAATAGAAAAAAAGTCCATTTTAAATAATTTCATTTCATTATAATTAACGCTGTCTTCATAATTTCATTATATTTTTTTTTTTTTTTTTTCTACGTGTGTGCATTTTTTTGTGAGCGAAAACAATTTTAATTTTAAAACTAGAACAGTAGAGAAACTGTGAACTATATAATTAGAACTAAAATATTAACTTTTAGTTAAGAATTGTTAACTAATAAAATTTATGTGAATAAAAACAAATTACACAAACGAACATGCACATAGGAGAATATGAACTTCTCACTTGATGCATCAGAGCTGCTTTCACTCCCGATTATTTACATAAAGCCGGTAAGTGTGCTTCCCAAAAATTTCATATTACATTAACGGCTTTTAGATTATAAATTATGATAAGAAGCAATAGTGGGTTTACCAATTTATTTTTATTATTATTTTTATAATCATTTTTATATTTAAAACTTTTTACACATAGATGAGCAAAAGACTCTAAATTTTGAAAAAAAAAAGAATGAACAGGAATTGGTTCGTTAGAGGCGAAAACTAAAAGGTTAAAGATAACAAAACATATATAAATTTAAACAATGAGACAAAAATCGAAATTTCAGAAATTCAAAAACATATTTGGAAACTGATAGTTTCTCGAGAAGTTTCTTCACGTTTCAGGCGAAAAAGTAAAACGAAAGAGTGGCTTCCGCAAAATTGATATAGGGATAGAAAAAAAGACAAAAGCAACTTGATATTCACCTTAGGAAGCAATGGAATATGTTACACTACGCACGTGGTATGCGTTTTCATCCCATCTCTCTGTACGTTATCCTACTGATTCCCGGATATGGGGGGGTCGCTTGCGAATACTTACCTCTGAAGCTCCTCTTTCTGCAATCGCCCTTTATCACCCATCATTTTTGTTTACCGCATTTACTTTTATGTCCTCCTTTAAAGATTTTCCTCTCCTCAATTCAGGTTATTTTCAAAGATTCAAAATTATTTGTATATCAAATATTTTTAGATGAACCAACAAAAAAATTGTGGAAAAATTCACAAAATTTTCAAAATTTTTTTATATCATTGGCATAATTTTAACAGTAAAAATACATTCAATAATATTTTTTTTTTTTTTTGACAGTTTTTCTGTACAAACCGACACGTCTCTTCTTCATCTTCTGTTATTCAGCAAACCAGTAACTGAAAAATTCGTTGAGATGTGTAAAAAAGGATCAATGTGAACACAGAGTTCCTAGTTTGGGTTCTAGCAAAGTTGGGATTAGATTTGATTATATTCTTATTTTAGGGTTTATTTCATTAAGATCTTTTTAATTTTGCGTTTTATACGTCCGTCACGTTATTTTTCTTTGAAATTTTATTAAGACATGCATATTACTCGTCCGCCACGAAGGATGCAACAGCGAGGGGTAAATTCAGTAGTATAAGAAGTAATGAAGTACATGAGTATAAGTTGTCATACGAAGTACTTGATAAATGTGAGGGAAAAAAATTGTAAAAGAGGCTAGGTTCATAATTTGGCTGTAAACTGTTGATACTTTGATGATGATTTAAAATGATTTAAAAAAAAATTTAAAAGAAAAGATTGCGAGGTCAACTGCTACAGTGTGCGAATGCAAAATGTCAAGAAGCAAGTTCTGTCATGGAACAATTTCTTCTTCTTCTTCGTCTTCTTCTGTTATTCAGCAAATTAACTGGGATAGGTAAAAAAGGAACAATTTCTCTATTAACATTAAAAATTCTCCTTTAAATCATTGTTACCGTTGTATTTTAAGCAATTTGTTTCATTTAAAAAAATTGAAATCAATTCGAATCTTCTTCTTCTTCTGCGAGTTAGCAAATCAAATGTTATGACGTTCGCCACTTAACTATGATTACAGAGAACGGATTAATTGATAAGTGTTTCACTTTTAACAAAGCCCTTAACGTTATTCCATTTTTAATAAAATGAATTAAAATTAATTTTAATTGAATTATCCCAGAGAAGACTGGGTATTTCCTCACGATTGCCTTCAAGTTAGCAACAATCAAAGCATGATTATTAATATGTATTGGACTCAATGTAAGGAATTCAAAACAAAAAATGAACAAATCTGAAAATATAGGAAAAGATAAAAATCAATTTTTTTTTTATCCAAATCCAACGGGCGAGCGCTACTACGATTGCTTGGAGATCTTGGTCGTTTTAAGACAAATTAAAAAAAACTCGAACAATTAAGATTCGTTTCAAAAGATACATCTATTATTTGAAGGAGTTAATAGGACACATCTACAACCATTTCTTTCTGTTTATCCTTACCAGCAAAGTAACTCTTTTTATATCTCTTCCGCTGATTAGATATGCTTTTTATTATTTTTGTTTAAAAAGCCTATTAAATACATTTTTCTTTCTCCTTCTTCTTATTCCGCCATTTCTCAAGAAAAGTATACACGTTGGGCATGAGTTTAACTATAGTTGTCGTTAACGATTTTTAAGGATTTTTAGGTTTTTTTTTCTTTTATTAAAATGCGGGCAGAACAATTCTTTGTATATTTCTCCGCCCCATATCCCTGTCTTCCTCTTTATACTGCAAAACTATTTCTCACTTTCCTGTTCGTATTTATGAAACTCCATTATTTGTGTCGTAAAAAAAAAAAAAAACTTCTTTCATTAATTTGCTGTCTACAGCTATTTCTTACCACCCTCCGAGATTAAAAAAAAGACGAAGAAAATCCGTAAGATCTACACATTTGTTAACATAATCCCTAATTGCTAATTAGAAAACGTGAGTGTATGGAGAATATTGTGGTGTTATGCCTGACAAAAACAATATTTTTTTTTGCAACTTTACTCGCATAGAAGACGGTTGCAACGTCACACCACCAGTAAACAAAAAAAAAAAAAACTTTGTGATTAAAAAAAAGAAAAGACAACAAGGAAATTGCAGAAATAAGCAAATGCTTACCAAAACACACCGCTGTCAATGCTCATTGGTTGACTGTCGGTTTGTTGGTTACCGACAATTTTTTTTCCTTTTTCGTTTTTATAGTTCTATTGATTCCATTTTACTCAACTCGATTAGATCTTTTTTTGTTGATTTGTTGACTTGCAAAAGAAGAAGAAGAAGAAGAAGAAGAAGAAGAAGACTCTCAGATTTATGAGAATACGGGTGTAAGTCGTAAAATTCTAACCTAAAATCGTTGAGATTATCATAAATAAGAGAATATTGATGGACGTGGGCATGCTGTGCAAAGTTAGTCAACTATTTGAAAGAAGAATTTGGCATTCTTGGCATTCGGTTTCAAAAATATGGAGCAAGAGCTCGGGGAGAAAAAGCCTTTAATGAATTAAATTGAACATTATATAAATACAAAAAATGTTTCATAAGCGATGTGCTATCCTTATATTATACAAATTTGTTTACTCTGTTTTTTAATTGATTACCAGACGGCATATCAATAACTTTGCGTGACTTAAAGATAAAACGGGGCATAGCACTGATTTTTTTGGTGAGCAGGAAAGAAAAAAAAAAAACGATTGACATGTAGGCTGGCCGGCCATCCAAATGTCAAGGTTCTACCGAGATTTGAACTCGGATCGCTGGATTCAAAGTCCAGAGTGCTAACCATTACACCATAGAACCGCTTAATTTTCTTGTGCCTAACAAAAAAATTGTCACTTGTTGCAAGCAGATGCAATATAATATATTAATTTATCACTTATAAAATAAAAAAAATTAATAACTCGAACGCTAATTTTAAAACAAATAATAAATGGTCTACAATATTATGAACTAAAAGCTCAGAGCTTATCTCAGCTTTTGCAAAGAACTAGTAAAGGACAGACACGAAGACCGATAAGAGTAAATCCATAATTTATGAAATATTTGATATGTATTTCCAGAGCAATGAAAAACATAGAAGGCTTTTGTTTTGTTAGTGGCGGACATATATATATGGCTAACATATTTATGTGAAGCTAAGAAATTGCGTTTGAAATTTTTTTGTAAAGATTTAATTTAGATTAGTACGCTTAATATTTTTTTGCCTGTAAACATTTATTTATGTTGTTTTCGTAGTCGCTACAAATGTGTTATCCAAATATCGGACTTCTTTTCGGACTTTTCGTCAAACTTATTCAAACGATTGAAGACAGTTTCTCGTCGTTCGATGCTGCTTTTCCGCAATTCTTTGAGAAATTTCTTTGACTTCATCAGAGTGAGCACTCAGTGCATATATAAAATCTGAATCATCAAAGCTACATAGCAGCCACGCATTTTGAAAAAGCACCATCGCCATAAATCTCAAAGGATTTTCGCAAACGGTTAGACGTAAGAAGTCTTAAGGCCTTCGCGAATTTTTTTGCAAGCTTTTTCTCTTATTTTCCCATAGCAATTACTTTTGATTGAGTTAACACATGTATCTACAGACTGTTACCTTTAATACTCCCACAGAGTTCGCGTCGCTCCTCTAAAACGATCTATTAAAACGCTACGAATTTTTTCCTTTTACTATCATTGTATGCCTTACCTTACATTTTATTGCCATCCTTAGCAACTTGTATGTTGCTAGGGTTTCCTTGGGAAATAATTCAACTCAGTTGATATGAAAAACTTATTTTTGAAATAATAGCAACAAATGCAATTTTTTGCTTTAAAAAAAATATATTAAAAAAAAAGAAGAAAAAACAAATCAAATTTGAAAAAAAAGATGGAAAAAAAGAAATCCTTGTTGGAACGTTATCAAATTCCCATAAGTCATTTGGATTTCGCGTACATTGAAGAATGTAAAAATGGACGTGAAATGGAGAAAATATTACAGATATTGCAATCGGGTGAGGAAGGCTTCTATCCGGATTTGAATAAATGTGCCGAAGAGAAATTAAGGCAACTGAAGCCCAATAGTCGTTTGTTTCGCGTCGAGGAAAAACTTCTCGGTCGCGATGCCTTATCAGCAGATGAATTAAAACCGATTTATGTAAGAGCGCCAGTGTGTTGTGTTAGCCAAAAAATCTGGGCGGATAATTTAAAATGACATTTTTTCAATAGGTTTGGAATCAAGATATCAAAAACAAAGATCATAAACTACAAAAACTAGCGGATAAAAGTGATAGTAACGTTGCGAACGTTACGAGCCTGCCTCCAGTACGTAGATCGGGTAAAATACAAGCTAAGAAAGAGAAAGAAGATACGAAAGATCCGCCGACTAGAATTAAATCTACAGATTATTCTAAATGGGATAAATACGATGCGGACGAGGAAGTTTTACGAATGGAATTGGCCGAGGAACGAATTCAAGAGGATGTTGAGCGTAAGAATCGCTTGAACGCGAACAGGCACAAACCGCCGCCTACTGTTAATGAGATCCAAAAAAAAATCGACAACGAAAAGGACAAATTGACGAATTTAACGGATATAGAAAAAGAAAAACTTTCGGACGAGTAAGTAACTCTTTTGATCCAGGGAGAAAAATGTTTCAAAGAGCATTCAGTTGACTTAACTAATTGATAAAACAACACATTTCGCCGTGCAGTGATAATCCTAAGTAATGTTGTGGATACATATTTTATGCCATTTGCAGATATCGTTTGCGTGGTAATGAATACTTTCGTGCTAAGGAATTCGATAATGCTTTAGTAGAATACACACGCTCCATCCAAATATATCCGGAGAAGGCGGCAACGGCTTATAATAATCGCGCTCTAACATGTAAGCAGAAAGTTGACTAACTAAGAAAACCATCTTTGCTTTCGAGAACAACTTGTATGCTCGCCAAGAGCCAAGCACAACTTTACTTATCTATAGCTTTAATGTGTTCCTTACGGATTTCATTTCAAAATCATATCCAGATGCGAAAACTGTTTAGGATTTGAAGAGTTCTCGCGTTTTGTGATAGAATCTATGACCTAACGTTCAAAGAAAAACCATGACCGATATTTCACTTCACAAGATATTTTAATATTTTTCTCTTTGCCGGGCAAAACAATTCTGTTCGTTCACTTGGACCGCGTTTCTGAAAGTCATGAATCGTTGGAGTAAACACAAATTTCAAGCTGACATTAATTCTATTCTTATGGTTTAGGTTGATTACAGGCTTTTACAATTAGTCTCTAAAAAGCATTTCTCAACATATGCATATACATGCTTAACCCAATTCCTTAGAGGTAGGCGTGTCAAGTTTATGAAATACATTCGCCATTTGTTAAAACGCTCGTAAAGCCCAGAAGAAAGCTTCACAGATCCTCTATTCTGAATTTATTCACGTCCGTCTGTCCATCTGCGGAGAGTTGGTTGTAAACCAACCGAGCTCGGCCGAGAAAAATGCAGCTATCGACTTCAAACTTGATAGAAATATTGAAATTTCTTGCGCGCAGGTTGATATTGAAAATGGATCAAATCGGCCAAAGGACAAACCCACAGTACCACTTAAACTGAGAGCACCTCTGCTTTTTAACAACAATAAAAAACTGTTTTTTTGTTCATTACTGATAAACTATAAATCTACAAAAATTGAGTACCTGTGCAGGAATGCAAAAAATTGACCACGCCTACAAATGTTATAGTATATTAAAAAAAAAGAACAGTTTTTTTTCAATGCCTTTATAAAGCGTCGAGACAAGCGTAAAAAAATTTTTATAAATTCTTTGGCACTTTCAAATTCAGAATGCACCTAAGCTTGTTCGTCTCTTCATCTGTCCATGTGTGTAATGTCTGCGATAAACATTCTCCCGTTCGTAAAAATGAAGATATCGCCTACAAATTTGCAGAAGAATACGAGAATGAAGTAAACTTTTCAAAAAGAACGCACCTATAACACCCACACGCCTATGTAAGAAAAACTGTCAACACTTTTGCTCTCCG
This sequence comes from Glossina austeni, assembly GCA_000688735.1. Taxonomy (NCBI): domain Eukaryota; kingdom Metazoa; phylum Arthropoda; class Insecta; order Diptera; family Glossinidae; genus Glossina; species Glossina austeni. The sequence continues at coordinate 1,104,999 of KK502458.1, forward strand.
TGTTTTTTGTCGTGTACACGACACGATTTTTTTTCTAAAAACACGAAAGATCAGCCACGCCCGCCCAATACTCCGGAAGTTTTCCTTTTTTTCAATCTGTTGCAGGAGGCTAATGGTGGGTATCGGTCGCAACCGAATAGACTTTTCTTAGTTGTTGATTCTTATATGTCCCCATAAATACAAACAAGTTGGGCGTGAGGCCGATTCTCAAGGCTTTGTTCAACTTATTTTTTATTGTTTATTAAGACTTCAAGTTAAAAAAATTCTATGAATCGATGAAGGATAGCGAAGCTTGCTTGGCATTAGAACCGAATAATATTAAAGCACGGATACGTTTAGCTGAGGCGCATTACGCCTACGGCCGCAAAAAAGAGGTAGAGAAGTCTTTCTAAAACAAGGTTAAACAAGATTTTCAAGCTTAAACTATGCTTGCAGTCTTATGATCTTTATCTTAAAGTTTTGGAAGTGGATGGCGAGAATGCGATTGCACTTAAAGCCATTGCCGAACTACGGCAGCAATATGAAGAATTACCACCGCCTAAAGCTACACGCCTTCAAATACAGGACGAAAGCTCGAAAGCAAAATCCAAACCAATCGACGAAACTCCCAAAATCAAACTTGAAAAGGTTGAGAAGATTGAGAAGACAGACGAAACGGAAAATACAAGGGAGAAAAAAGTGCCGAAAAAAGCGGATAAAACGAAGCCAAACAAAATTAAATACGATTTGGCTGAGTTGATAAAACCGAATCGTATCGTTAAAAATAAATTAATAACGGCCGCCGAAAATTTATGTAAAATGCATGTTCCTGGCGATGGAAAGGAGAAAGCAAAGTCCATAAATCGAGAGGAAAGCAAAAAAAGTCCGGAATTGATTTTACCCATGAATGTTGTTAAAGACGATTGTAAAAGCAAACTACTTATAGAGGAATTGTAAATTTTATTATCTTCATGTGTGGCATCATTTTATGTGTGAATGTAATGAATAATAGAATTGCGTGAGCGAGCGAGAGAGCGAGCGATATTTCATTAAATTATTGTTTTAATTTGTATTGAATATAACGTCCGACTATAATAAATGCCCGCTTTTCAAATTCTTCTTTTTGCTGTTTAGCCACTTTAACTTGATCTCCTTCTAAACGATCCAAAAAAGTGACACACAACTCGGCCGCCTTAACATTAACATGACGCATTAGTGCTGAGAACATAACCGCTTCCATTTCAAAATTTTTGATATTCTTTACACGGCACTCCTCCAAGAATTGTAATTTATCTTCATTTTGATATTCACAACTGGCCCCGTCTAAGCGAGCTTGACCTAAAAAATATTTGAGATAAATTACTCGAAACCACACTTCATGTTATTATTATTGAAGGGGCTGATTATTACCTTCGTAGAAACATTCAGCTGATAATGTGTTACCGATTATTGTTTCAAAATTGTCATCTTTTCTTGCACAACTAAGGATTTCCTTGCAAATAGTTTCGTCGAATTTGGCAGGTCGACTAACCGTTCTACCTAAGATAGCCTAGAATTTAGAAAAAATGAAAATTCAAAAAATAGTAATCAAGCAAGATTTGTCAAGTTTCTAAACTATATTTTTGGGGTCTTGAAAATTTCATTCTCAAAAATGTATTTATATATCTAATATACCTTAAGCTAATTATAGACTGACGGACCGATTGAGTACTTTTTAGTTAGTGAAAATCATTTAAGTTTGATTCAGAATTGTGCATTTGACTTAAGCACGTAGCGAATCGATCGCGTGAACAGATAACTAATATCAAGAGGTTTTGCTTCTTCTCTTCGCTTTTTTAAATCAATGTAAAGGAAACTCCTTAAGCGTATCTATGCTACAAATGAGGCACTAGGAAGAAGTATTACGGCAATAAAGAACGGTCTTCAATAAAAGCTGTTCATTACTTGTATGTTGCGGGTAAGGTCGTGAGTTATGAGCGCATTCATATTTCCTTTACGCCTAACGGAAGATGTTCACCTTTGTTATTACTTTAAAGCACTGGCACCTAAGGCTGTCGGCTGTATTGGAAGGTCTGACGCACTTGAGATTTAAACCCACGACCATTGAGAGTTGCTAATCCGAGGGTCTTTGCCTCGGCTCGGCTCGGCTCGGCTCGGTCACTCAGGCGGGTTTAAATGAATCTCGTCACTAAAAATGATTTTCAATGAGAAGTATTCGGGTCTAGCATCGAGTCTTTAATGCTGCAAACAGTCTAAAGGTTGCAATGGGTTAAGTTATGTAAACTGTTCGTATTGGTGAGGTGCTTGTGCAGGCGGAAACGATCCGCAGATCTCAATCGAAACTCCTCAAGGTTCAGTTGTCCTATATGACGTTTAAGATCTTGAGGCAGTTGTTTCTTACTATTGTGGACTTTTTTTATCTTGCGCTAAGTAAGTATACACTTATATACATATATATATATAAGGTGACATATACACGCATATGCTGCTGAGTGCTACACAATAATTGTATTGTTAAATTCTCTTGGATCGGATAATGTTAAGCTAGCTTCCTAAATAGAGATCAACTTAATTACTTCACTATAGTGCCGTAGCAGCTCATCAGCGCTTTTGCTATACACTTACAAGTTCATATTGATTGCGTAGATGGCCGTTATAAGCGTCTTTAGTTATTATCACAGTGCCAGCATCTACACCGATTCCACCACTTGTCCCGACACGCATGAAAATCGGGTCTTTGCATTTCGCATATTTAACGAGTTTAAGCAATTCATGCAATAATATACTCATACTACTAATACCCACACCATGCGAGCAACATAGCACAGGACCAATCTAAATTAATTTCGAAAATGATGGCTGATAAGAACAAATCGAGAAATTTAAAAAAAAAAAAAAAAACACAACACAATTACCTTGTAAACAGCATATCGATGACCAGATGCAGTCAAATTTATAATATCTCCACTTCCGTCGTCCTGGAGCTGCAAATTGTCCCGCAAATACTTTGCCAACATTAGCATGCGCTCTCCGGTGCCACCCATACAAATAAACTAATTAAGAAAATGTTCTTTACGGCCTATTGTTGATGAAGAGCGGAACCGCATTCTATTTCAAATTCCTTATGTCTGTCCATATCTATGTGTCTGGTAAATCTGTTCCGTTCACACAATTTAACACATTTTCCCTATGTACCGTCTTCACAAAAAAAAAAAAAAAAAAAAAAACCACAAAAATTTGTCTTTGCAAATGGTTCGAACGTCTTACATGATCTCCTATGATATATAGTCAGTGTAAACCGATTAAAGATTGTATTCGTTTATAACTTACCTTAACATCGCCAAATTGTTTTTGTAAATTTATCGAATTCTGAGTATCGTCTACGGCAATATTTAGGTGATATAAATAGTCGGTTGTCATCTGATCAAGATGAGGATTTTTCAACTTAGTTGAAGCCATGATAAATGAAAAATTTAAGTTAAAAATTGGACAGTTGTCTAGTTGAAGGAAGAGAGTAAAAAAATAATAAATTTAATTAAAACTTGAAATTTATAACAAGTGACTGATGTAAGAAATAAAAACCGATAGATGAACAAAGAGATAAAAAATATTTAAAAAAAAAAACGAAAAAAGGAAAGAAAACCCTCTTCAGGCCAATATTTCTTGTTAGCCAATAATTCAAATCAAACAAACATATTTAACCACTTGTGGACGCTTCACCGAGTGCATTAAGATCAGTCTTACTCTAGAACAGATAGGAAGATATAATAGATAGGTAAGCGTAACAGCTAGAAAGATGTAATAGATAAATAGATAGACAAAAAGTTATCTGCTTGGGAAACAATTTTTCATTGGTCATGGAAATTTCCCGAGTTACTTGTGCCCTTTCAACGTACGAGCAGCATGCGCTACACTAGTACACTAGCTTTCCTCTGTCCGGCATTGCCATTTTTGGGGAAAATATGCTTTTCAGATCGTTGTAAATAGAAATTACACCACGTAACCATGACCCGGGGGTCATTTCAATGAACCTCGGAAGCTAGAAGAAATGCTTATGATCATGTTTGCAAGACATGCTTCGTTAAAAAGCCACGCGAAGGCGGGGTCCCAATCCTTAATACGCCTCGCTTCCTTTGACCAATCCACGCTTAATTGTTCGCTAGTAAGAATTAGATTGTCGTTCTGATTGACAGCTACTTTTCTTCCATTGACGTCACTGTAGAATTCCTCTTCGCTTTTGACGAGCAGTCGTGGCATTTCACCTGTTCGTGGATGTAGTGCTTTATCTCATATCCCGTAAGCAGTTGTAGAAAACTTTCGTGCGCCCGTGGGAAATGATCAATTTTTATTTCTTTTATATCTGTGAAAATTTCTCCGTTCCAGTCGAAAGATCTAAACTCTTCTTCGACGTTGTCTTCAATTTGATAGTCCATGTTACTAATTGATCGATTGATTTGCTGATATCTCCGCAATTCGACGACTGACGAGTATACATATATACACATCCACATCTATATATATGAGATTAGATGGACTATAAACGATTTTAACAGACTATGGCCGGTTTTAACATTTTTATACTATTAGAGAGAACAAGAACGAGAATAGCATGATTGAAATTTTCTTATTCGAATGTATATATATATATATATATATAGAGGTATGTATAAGGAATGATTGAAATTTTTTTATTCGTATTTCATTATTTTTAATTTCCAAGAAATTATCGCAAAACAATCAAATTTTTGGCGGATATATTTGTACATATGCATATATATGTATGTATTTACATATATTGGAATTTTCTTATGCGAATGTATATATTATGCATATAGAACAATTGAAATTTTCTTATTCGAATTTCATTCAGTTTAATTTCTAAGATTTTATAGCGAAACAATGATATATATATATATATACATATATATATATATAGGTATATGTGTATACCTATCGCTGATCAGTCAAGATGTAGAGAGTCGAACGAATTAAAATGGAACGCTCAACACAGGCGCACTTGTTCAAAAATCAGTTTTGGAAATCAATTTCGAAAGAAACGAATGAAAGGAATGCAGGAAAAATTGCTTTTGCTTTGCATTTATGCAAAAATTGAAAAGAAGTTTTGTTTAGGAAGCTCCTTGACTCTGTCGGGTATCGGTACTCGTAAATAGCAAAAAGCATATTAATTAAAACTAATAAACTGAAACCACCTAAAATTTCCTTTACATTTACAAAGCGTCGCACTTTATTTACAAAATTATTTTGAGAACTAAAAGAATTTCAGTCAAAGTATTGTTGAAGCGGTGATAGTATAGCAAAGCTATTGATCTAAGCAATCGATCAAACACAAGTGAAACAAGATTCAGCTTAGACTAAAGGATCAGGTAGATATTGTATCGTTTTTGACCGCCGCGCATAAACACATTGACGCCGGCAAGCGCCAATTAATAACTTGCTTATATCTCTTACCATTAAATAAAACTCTTTTAAAAACAAGAAAATTCTAATCGAGCAAGGTCAACCCTTCAATACCCTACACCCCATTGTCTAACACAATTCTTATTTTTATTATATCCTGATTCCATATAAAGGCCCATTTTTCATGTGCGGATTTATGAGGAAGCGCAACCTAATGTAGTACAAGTTTAATCCTTACCCCTAGGGCCGGATGCAAAAATAGGCGAAGATGGTCTAAATTTTCTACAGTTCATTTATTTGCAAGAAATTACTATTACGGGCCAATTTTCATCACCACTCGTTAAAACTTAGACTTTTCTGCTCCACAAAGGGTCAATTTTCCTTAAAATCCGTATTAGGGTAGGATCCAAAGTATAACCTAAGATGGTCCGAATGTGGTAAAATTGAGCTTCTTATGTTAAATTAATATAATGATCTGATTTTCATCACGAAGCAATGATAATTATACATTTTTGTCATATGAACTTCAGTTTTCATTATATGAGACGGGGTTCAAAAGTCTCTCAAGCCGGTCCAAAGTTTTCATACCAATTTAAAAAGCCGAAATGCTCTTAATTAGCCAGTTTCATCGCGAAATTGTGAAAATTGCAATTTGTTCCATATAATCACTTTTCAGAAAAGGATGTTACATGGGAAGCGGTCGAAAGAGTGGACCACTCCAAACCGTTTTCGATAGCGTTCGGCCTTCGGTAAAAACACGTTTGCGTGACAAATTTCATCAAAAATTGCGACCTGCAGCTTGAACACAAATTTGCATGCACAGACATCGGACGGACAAACAGGCTTGATTCTCAATCGAATAGTATAGCAAAAGCTGGGTCTACCTTAAGCGCTGATACGTTTGTACAAACTTAATATATCTTGTACTACAAGTGGTGTAGGATATAATAAAGGAATTGCAGGCTTAGCGCGCCTTATCAGAGCATACCGCCATCAACGTGCATTGTTTGACTGTTCTTTGTTTGCCAATCGATCATTTTTTTTCTCTTTCTGCATTTCCACGTTTGTCGATTTCTAGTTCTATTGATTACCATAAATTTTTAATTATCGCAATTTTCACTACGTCTTTCTATTATTTTATGACACAGTCCCGCAAAGTACCGAAGATAATTTCTTGTTATCACTAATTTCTCCCAACTTTGGAAAATCCGTTTTTTCAATGCTTTATTAATGCTCTATTAATGTATTGCGCACTTTATGGCTTTATGGCTATGTATAATTCAAGCCAAATATTTACCAAAGCAATCGAAGGGCGCAATAATTTTGTTCAACTCAGAGATAACGAGAGTTGAGAGATTTCTTTCCGAAAGTAATATATTTTCGCTCTCATGAGCGGCGATTATAATAAATGGTTTGAAAAGGGCAGGCACGTGCCTGCTTATATTTAAGTATAGTCACTGTATTTTTATTGCCTTCTTATCGCTTTCACCAGAATTCAAATGAAACCCTTTACACACACAAGTGTGTTTCACTTTTACTGCTATATATGACGAAAGTGAGTGTAAAATATTGATATGATATCTAGGGAAAGGGTTAAAAAGATGATATCTCGAAGACATAGAGGCTGATCTAGGCCTCCCAAAACGGAGGTCACTTCAAAGTGTATCGTAGAAAGCTACTTTGCTCAGTAGTGATGAGCGGGTTAATCACGTTCATCAGAGACAATCGAATGAAAAAAATATGTACGTATAGTTATTACCTCCGTCGAGGAAAATAACGAACAGACAAAGCTTACCTAACGTCCGGGTAGTCGTGATGCCATGCCTAAGTCCGTACGGTCTGTACTCTATCCTACCTATGGTCACCGCTCGGCTGCATCATGGCTACATGGAGATCCGAAGTTAAGCGCGATGTTATGTCCAAGATCGGTCGGTACCCCGTCCTACCTACGATCTATTTGTTAAGAACGAACAGACAAAGCTTTCCTAACGTCTGGGTAGTCGTGATGCTATGCCGAAGTCCGCATGGTCTGTTCTCTATCCTATCTATGGTCTCCGTTCAGCTGCATCGTTACATGGAGATCCGATGTTAGGCACGATATTATGTCCAAGATCGGTCGGTACCCTGTCCTACCTACGATCTATGTTCCGATAAGGCATAACTTTCATGTATTATGAGGGAAAAAGATGAAGAACAAAAAAGCTCTTTGAAAAGAAAATGAAGATTGACAAATTTGGACTATTTTAGCCGTTGCTCCATGTTAGTGTTCCCATGAAAGCTTTCGCTTTATATAAAACAATAAAAAACAATTTTTGATGGTCTATGTGGAACGCAAGTAGAGAATTATAGTACGCGCTATAGGTTGCAGTATTTAGAAGTCGGCTTTGTTCGACTCGACAGTGTTCGTTTTTTTACGTATATATTTTTAACCGGCTGAACATTTATCGTAATTGATTATTTAACAAAAAAAAAATTGAAGTCAACTTTTTCGAATATCGGGTATAAAAGAAGAAGATTAGTTCGTTTTGGTTTCTTGTTATTTTCTTTAGTTTCCAGCTGATTCTCCTCTGGTCAAGGCGTATAACCACTTCTTAAACTACAAAAATATATTAACCGGGAAAGAAAGGGAAAAATGGACTATATATCTTGAGAAACGGGTGATGATATATTTTTGATGATCATCACGAACGTATGGGATTATTTCACTTAAGAATTATTCATTTTTTTATATATTTTCATTTTGCATCACTTCTAGAAGGACTTGAAATAGACCTACATTTTATTGCACCAATCGAACCTTGTCTGTCCATTCGTTGGTCTTGTTTTTCTGTGTTTTGCCTACAGCCCGTAATTGTTGAGATACTTGACTTTTTCGACTACTTCCCATATAATACTTTATTTGAAAAGTCGTTATATGAATAATTGTGTGTGGTAAAGGTTAGTATAGGCTATTGAATGGTGGGCCATGACACTAGCGTCCTGTTATAAATTATAAATGTGCTTCAAAGTAAATAAAATTTCTGGGCAATAGAGGTCTTTCGCCATTTTTTATCCATATTCAAAAGGAAATTATATTGATTAGATAAATGGGGTTTAAACAAATTGACTGAGAAAACGTTCATCACTTTATTGCTTATCCAGCGACATGTGTTCTTAAAAGGTAGTTTTATGTCTTATAAACACTCAACTAGAGTACCAATCGTGCCACAAACTTTCCACAATAAGGCGAACGGAGATTTTTAACAAAAAAAAAGTTTAATATAAGAAAATTATTAAAATTCATCTTCTAGTGCTAAAGAGATTTGCGCCTGTGAAAAGGCTTGTGGCAAAACGCTTCCAATCGTTTTCAAAACCAAAAAAAAAAAAAAAGAAAGTAAATATTCAATATAAGAGAGATCTAAAAAACATCAAGTTGGTTCAATTAAAGGGAACAATTTTTATTCATTTTGAGGTTAAGTCGTTTTTTCATTTTGAGGTTAAGTCGTACATTTTTACGACAAAGTTTCTTCTTACATACAACAGCATATGATTTAATAAGTTTGACAAATTATCTAAATTTTCTAGTACATGCGAATTTTATATGGACTCGATCTTTGGTAATTTAGATCAATCAACATCTGCTTATCATCTTCATAATTGCTTGCGACAATCGAAGAGGTGAATATCTTATGACAAACTTCATATGCTTTCCACACAGTTACCATTGAAATGTTAGAAATCCAAAGAGTCAAATTCGATCTCTCGGAAGATCGGAAGAAATAAGTCAAATGACTTATATATATATATACGACATAGGGTACTACACTTCGAACAACCGATTAAATAAATCTTCTATTCAATCTCGATGGTAAAAATTTGACATTAGTTAGCGGTCAATATGTCAATTAACATAAAAGCGAATTCAATTTTTTTTTTCAAAGGCTCAATAATTTTTATTTTTTTCTTTGTTATCTTTAACATTTTGTTATCACACCAAAGTAATTACATTTTCGGCAGAGTTATTGAACATTCAAATAGTTCGAGTAATACGATGACTGTTTGTTTCTGAATTCTTTTTTTTTTTTTTTTTTTTATTAAATAAGTTTAAATAACAATTTTATTATTGCATTCAATTAAAGTCTCGCTGCATATTAAACAATTAAAATAAACATAGGCCAGCAGATCGGTAATGATGTCATATAAAGTGAGTCCGTAGGCAAGACAAATTAAACGTCACTTTTAAAATATGAAAATAAATTTCTTGTAAATCTAATTGTGCGCATGTATATAAATACAAAAAAAAAAAAAAAGAAAAGAAGATCACTTTAAATTAACGATAATATAACTCTTTTTTAGTTGTAACAGTCCGGCTACTACTCTATTATCACTTCTACGTTTGGTTTAATACTAATTCGGCTGTTGCACGTTCTTAATGCATTGCATCTGCGATAAACGTTACAAGTGTGCAAGCGTTAATAGATACGCTCTCATATTCAAATAGTACCCTACGCTAATTCAGTTTGAATTCTTACCGTAACTTGAAGAGTAGAGAATACATTTGCCCGCGGAAGAGAGCAAAGAAAACCTCTCAATAAATATCGGACTTTAGGCGAGACCCTTTTAAGCTGCTTAGGGTTACCTTAGGCTGCTACCTTTTCACTCAAGAATTTCTATCAAAACCAAGTAAGAATGCTATCGGACAACACCAAGAATTAGTTGCTCTACAACACTTCGCTTAATTGATAAGTGATCAAAAATTATGCATCAGTTATATGTAAGGGCGTAATTTACATGGAAATCCTCATATTGGACGATACCCAACCGTCATTGTGGTCTCAATCTAGTGAACTTAATTGGCTTGTCAAAGCTTTTATTATTTTCCAGTTGCAAACCGCAAATCAGGCTTTGCCATCATAGAAGGGTTTGCTGTCATGATGATAGACCGCATATTTGGTGCGATCTAAAAAGATTAGAAAGTTTGGGAATATTATCAGCAGAAACCACCCATTGGCAGTGGGTTCGGAGGGAGTCCTCTGTCTTGATTAATTAAGTTAAATATTGTCGTTGGTCAATAATTATTAAGGAAAATGATTCTTCACATGACTAATGTAATAAAAGATCTCAAGCTATTCTGGGCATTACAATCGCTGGACCGGTGGCTCACAATTGAATAGCTGACATAACTCTGGGCTTATTTATCTAAAAGTGGTTGCAAAAATATTCCGATCCGATGCATTTTCAATAGCGTCCGTCCTTGGGGCAAAGCACGTGAATCTACCAAATTTCATAAAAATATCTTAAAAATTGTAGTCCGTAGGTTGAATATAGGAAAACCAGTCGACAGAACGACGGACAGATAAGCTTATAATTACTTTCTTAATCGAAATGTGAATCTATTTCAAGCCCGCATATGACTACCTCATAAAAATACAAATTAATAACAGCCTGTGATGGCACCGTATGTACTGACCATTGACAACTGGATAACTTTACTTTTATAAAGTAGTGACTGTTTTGCAAAAAATTCATCAACATTTCAAAAAATGAAAAATCATAAATATATGTAAATCAAACAAATAGTTATAAACCTACAATTTAGATATGAATTTGTCTAACCATGAAGTCTTTAATCAAGTCTATAAAGTCAACAGAATTCTCTGGCGGAAAAAAATTGCCAATGAATAAAACCATCAATAATTTATGTTTTTGTTTTCTCTATTTAACACTGCTAGTCCCTAAATAGTTAACAATTTAACATAAAAGCAAATAGTTTTCATTAATTTCAAATTTTCATTAATTATATATTTAATAATGACACTTTTGTCAAACAAAAGATAAAAACTACAAATAATGAGCAGCAAAGTCACAAATTATATTTTATTCAATACAAAAGCCTTTTCGCGGCTGGCAGCTCCCGGTTATGGAATATATTTGAAATTTCTTAATAGAACCAAAAATTAATCACGGACATAGGAAAAAAAGCAAAGCTGACAACCTTTATTTTGCTTAACATCAAAACTATATTTAGGCTGGTAACTCTAGTAATCAGCTGTTTCAGTGAAAATTGGAATGTAATCGATCACAGCAGATCAAAGTGAATTTTAGTTTTCATTCACTTCGCAAATTGAACACCGGCATAAGTGTTTAAATAAATTTGTAATACGTAAAAGGATAAGCCATTAATGTAAATTTAGTGAAAAGAATTATTAGCTTGTTTTTGTAAATATGCGCGACAAGTTTTCCGGTAAATTGGTGCGAGCAATATATGGAAACGAACATCTCGATAAAATTGAAGTAAGAAATGGCAAATTATTCTCTTTTTTTGTTGTTGTTGATGCCATTAACGGAAATTGTAAGATTTTTTTTGATAGCTGGCAAGCAAAACTGACACTAAGAATTCATTGTGACTTTGATTACGCTCTATACATGGCGGGCAATATGCTTGCAAAGAGAAAAAAAAAATAGCAAAAGTGCTTTGCTGGAATTATTCGACCTAAGGTAAGTTTAAAATATTTGTTGTTGACAGCAAAAAATTCTCATTAAATACAGTTTTTAATCTTCCATAATAAAACGCTGACTCTTATAAATAGCATTTATATGATGTGCATTTGCATATTTATTTTATTTCCAACTCTTTATTAATAATATTATATAAAAAAAAAAGTAAACATTGTTGTGCTTTCCTAAGCATCTTTAATATTTTGTTAAGAATTTTTATAACTTTTTCGTTAAATAATGGGAACTATTTTTGATAACTGAACTTATTTTTCGACAGACAAAAGCATAAAGAACAACGTACAGTACATTTATCACCAATCACCAATATTTTTATTATAGGTTTTGCTCTTATTTTTTTTCTTCTATTCACTTGAATTTTTAAGCGACATTTACGCACACTTATTGATATATCAAAGCAATTGGAAAGAAATTGCTCGGAAAAAAACGTATTTAAAATGCATCCAATAAAGAAGGAAACCGGATACCGTTTCACAACAGACAAGTACTTCGATCGAAAACAGTCACAATAACTCACTGTTGCGGAGACAAAAAACAAGAAGAAGATTGTATAGCAGCTACGTTATTTCATTCATAGTATCGTGCGTTAGCTAAACTGTATAAAACAACTCTCAGCCAGTTAGTGGGGCGATTTGAATTAACGTAATAGCCTCGCCGTTTCATCATTTTGATTAGTCAGACTTTTCAATATGCGTGACGGGCAGATTCAAAGTTTTTTAATAATTATGCTATTATTCTCTACATTCGTCCATACGTCAGACATAGGGCTTAATCCAATTTGTCGGTCCGCGCATTTGTGTCAAACGGTTTTAATTAAAAATTCGTCACCTTCATTCAAACTAAATGAAAACTATTGGAAAGTTTTTCAAATACAAAAAAAAAAAATGCTTTAGAATATCAAATAATTGCGCATATTTTGAAGTAACGAAAACAGATCAATTTTAATTTAACATTTTCTTAATGCTAATCATTTATTTTGCTACATTTAGTTATTTTCGCAAAAACACAATAATAAAAAAGATTTTTTTTAAATAAATAAATGCATAAAGAATTTTCGACCTATTAAAAAAAAAAAAAAGGGGTTTGCTGTTATCGAGTATAATAATTTGTAAATATTTCGTTGTGCGATTTTTTTTCAGTTTTTTATTAGTATTGGATTTAAGATCACGCGAAAACTTATCGATGAGCGCTCCAAGCGCTCTTTTTATAACATAAATGTGTGATTGATTTCCTTAAACCATCGAGCATATCTTAACTGCAAAGGAATGAAAGAAAATTCTTATTGCATCAAATCGCTTTAAGACAGCTATGTATATACGGGGAACAAAGTCTTCCATTGATTTAAAAAATCAATTAAATGCAAGTAAAGCAAAGTTGAGCTCAGATGAAAAGATAACTTTTCACAAAGATTGCATTGCCTTTGAAGACCGTTGTGGTCAACACATTGATGACGACGGACGTCAATTAATAATTTGTTTACATCTTACCATTAAATAAAACTCTTTAAAAAAAAAGATTGAAGGCTAAGTGTGTTTATCAAAGCGTACCGCCACCATCGTGCATTAGTGGGAAGGAATGTTTTATAATTTCTCATTCGGTTTTGCATAGATAAGCAATGAAAATCAGCACAAAACTCACAAGTCGGTCTGCATATGCGTGCTTTGTCCATCTTAAATTAAAATAAAAAATATTCAAAAAGCATCAAAAAAGTTTTAAATTAAACTGTTAACAGTAAGCAGTTAATTATTTTCTTTTACTTTTTTATTTTAATCCTTTTTTTTTTTTTTTTTTTGTTTTTTTTTTT
>KK502459.1:0-33000 GCA_000688735.1 Glossina austeni
TGTAACTCTCAAGCAAGCCGAGTGACATTTTATATGACCTCGAGTGGAGGACGAGGATGCGATCATTTTTGTCAAAACGTTTGCAACATTGAAAACGAAGCTTCAGAGACCTGTCTGTGTAACGGTTGTGATAATCATTCCTCTGATCGCAAAAATAATAATATCGGTCTCAAATTTAGTACGAAGTTCCTGCGGCCGTGTTGATGTTAAAAACGGGACATTTCGGCTACGGGATATCTAAAGTGTAACGGAAAATGTGGGTATCTCTCGTAAAAAGCAAACAAATAGATGTGTTGCTCATTACTCATAAGCTGCAGAAATAAATATTTTTGCATTCTATTTGAATATAAACGTCATAGGTGTAAAAGATTCGAAAATAATTATTTTGGTTGTTTACAAATCTGATGTGTGAGTTTTGATGGATTTAAAAAAAAAAAAGTTTAAATGAAATTTTCCTCAAATAATTACAAAAAATATCTATTAATTATATCTATTTTCGATCTTTCTAGCAGTACATGAACATCTTGGATCAATTCCTTTTGCGAGCCTTTTAGCGACTGGCTCCATTTTTCCTATCTTTGAAAGAATGGAAATGCTATAACCTTTTTTAATTAGAAAGAGAAGTGTTTGACGCACACAGTGGCTTGGATAGTACATTCAAGTTCAGTGCTTCTAACGTCTCCTGCACGGATTCTATAAAGCGAGACCTTATGTTACTATGCGCAAAAAGCAGGTTTTCGTCTTTGCATTAGCTGTTGTTGTCGTACCATTTTTCAGCTGTGCTTTCGCTGCCTTTGAAACCCTTTTCAAAGTCCAAATGGTCCAAATGCTTGAAGCCATGGGTGATTGCCGAGAATTATCCATTTTCTGTCGCTAGCAGCAATCAATGCATTTAAGTAGAATTTTTCTTCTAATTGAAGAATAAGAGTAACGATTATCGTTTTCTTTTGGAAAAAGTTTGAAAACTGTGCTGGGTATGTTTTGGCGAGATTACATTTCACTAAGACGTATTCAGCGCGACAATTACCTTTCACAAAAAATTCGACAAAAATTTAATTATGGGAGTATCTGACTCTTTTTAATTTCAAACAATTAAAAATATTATAGTTGGCCAGGGCTCACCAAAAAACCTCCTACACCACGTCGTTTAATACAGTTGTCCATAAAATACCTTCAAAACAAAGCGTTATTATGGTAAGTGATCAGAAAAGGGGCCCGACCCGAACCATTTTCAATAGCGTTTTTCCTTGGGCCGAAAACGTCGCTGTACCAAATTTCATGAAAATATTTCAAAAATAACGGCTTGTAAGTGGAACACAAGCAAGTATGGCGGACAAACCGACGGACAAACGGACATGCTTAGACTCAGGAAGTGATTGTGAATCGACCGGTATAATAAAAGACGGATTGATCTCAAGCCCTCCTAAGTGTTCCAAACGTCCCCACAAACTTAATATACCCGTGTACCTTGTGTAAGGTATAAGAAAAGGGAAAATTTTTTGAAAATTGTGATTGAAATTTATTATCAATAAAAGACAGGACGTCATGGTTTACTTTAGTGCTATAACTTCAGAGGCTTTTGCTACACAAACTATACTTAATTTGCTGTTAATTTTGATCGTTTGCTGGATATGTGGACGCGAAGCTTCAGAGAACCTATAAAGTATATATATTCTCGATTCCAGTGTAGTATTTGTTGCTGGCCGCAAAAATGAAGATATCGACTTCGAATTTGGTGGAAACATTGGGAGCTTTTGCGCGTAGGTTGGTATTGAAAGTGGACCAAATTTGTCCGAACAGAAGCACGCAGTGAAGCATAAACTGAACGCAACTCCTGTTTTGTTTAACAAAAATTTGTGGGTTTTTGCTCGTCACTCAGAAATTATAAAAACTAGAAGGCTGATAATTTTCACATTTACTTTTCGAAACACTCTACTCTCCACGTGCAAAAATGGAAGAAATCGGCCATACCCACACAAAGTTATAAGTTATGAAATTTCATTTTTCTTGGCGTTTTATGTTTATTTACCATAACGCAAGCAAGGCACAATGTTTAAAACTATTTTGTACATTCCTCAAGTGAAGACGTCTTATCCGCCTAAGAATCGGTTAACTGTAAAATGAATATGGTAGACATCGGGGTTAATTTTTCCTTAATAATATGAGCGATATGGGTACCAAATAAAAGAGTTTCAAGAGTGGAATGCGAAAAGCATAGTTGCGGGTATGCGAGGTTCGGCCCCCGCCGAATATAACTTTCTTGTGTTGTTTTTGTATTATATGCACTTAGTTTTGTGAATTAAGCGAACTTTTTCGCACTACTGTTTGCAACTGTGACAAGTTTAATCGCGTATTCCGCTTTTGTCTTTCTTTCAAATTACGTTCGTATTATGATAATAAAATCATCAAGTTTACGGAAGAATTTATCACAACAAAGAAACAAAATGAATAAAAAGCAAAGAAGTAAGCAACCTATGCTGCGGTACCTACCGTTTAACCTTATAATTACATATATTTATATAGTATATGTATATATATATACAGGTATATATATATGTATAATTACATATTATGCATAATATTTATGAGCTCTCGACAACTTTCAAAAAGCCGTGCCTTAGGTCAATTTCTGTTACCTATAACGAGTTATTTATCAAAATTCCTTTCACTATTATTTTTATCAATTTTTTAATAATGTATGTAATGTATATATGTATAATTACATATTATACATAATATTTATGAGCTCTCGACAACAACTTTCAAAAAGCCTTAAGAGTGCCTTAGGTCAACTTCTGTTACCTATAACGAGTTATTTATCAAAATTCCTTTCACTATTATTTTTATCAATTTTTTAATAATTATAATCGCTCTTTCAGACATATGACATCTCCTTTTGACATTAATTTCTAGATCTAAAAATATATTTATGATCATTAGATCATGCTGTAGAGAAATTTTTAACGAATCTATCTTTGGCTTTAATGTAAACCAAAGCAATCTTTCTCCCACCATTGACGATGATAGCCGATAGGTTAGGTTGCTAATGTTTCTAATTCAAGATTTTTTTCATTCGTCCAAAAAAGTTATTACAATAACATGGATCTGGACAATTAAGGCAAAAATTTATTAACTAAATTCCATTTTTGACCTTAGTTTTCCATCGATCGTCCCAGTTCTAACAACAGACACAAAAGAATAAATCTTTAGTGTCTATGGCTATGTGCTACAAAGCCAACAAGTAAACTAACATACACACATACCCGAATAGTATTGAAAGTGCAAAGTATAACAGAATTTAATTTATATAAATTTTTTGACTGACCACAGTTATAAGAGATGTTTGCATTGCATTTTGTATATTCAGAACCGCTAAATAATTTCATTGGCAATTTCCCAAAATAGCGAAAAGCAAAAAAAAGCAAAAAAAAGCAAAAAAAATAAAAAACAAAAACAACGAATTGCTCTTTAATTGTCAGTGTTTCTTACCCCACCCCCCACTAAAGAATAACGTTATGGTAGTGTTGTTATTTGATTTCTACCGCCTAAAAAGCGAATATCAGAGAATCTACGAAATGCAAGCACACACAGCATTGACCTGAGCCTGGAGTTATGATAGTGATGGATTTTTCTTCGCGGCTCTTCTTCTGTGCGAAATTTCACTACTGCAGAAATGAGCTAGAAAGTTGAATCTTGGCACCATAGCAGGAAAGAGTAGTCTGCCAACCTTAAGTTCCTAAAATCCGTAAATTCGAGCTTTCCTTATGTGCTCCCAGTGTGGAATTGGAAAATGAAAAACCATCGAGTTTGCGGGCTTTGTTCTTTAAGCTCAAAAATCTTAACCCTTAATTCCCAGCGGACACTGCTAGTCAAGTCAATTTGTAATTTCCTATGGAATCTTCAGGAAGTGTTTGCATGTTTCATAAATTTAAAAAAAAAATCTTACATAGGCCGTGAGGTGAGAGAAGACTTGCTTAGCCTACATTCCTGTTTGATAACAACACTCGGACACGTGGAGTTACACGATACCCTGAAAAACTAGAATAACCTCAATATGAGCAAGCAGGCCTTAATATAATTGTAATCAATACTGTGTGACTTGCTGTGGATATTATGTATTTAGTAGAGCATATGCACTCTTCGAAATGAACATGAATCGCAGGTCGCTTTATTTTCAGGTATTCGTCGTTAACATAAAAGCCTTACGGGTCCTTAGTAGACACTCACTCAGTTCTGACTTACTTTTGTCCAATTTCCGTTTTATTTTATAAAAAACGACTTTTAAAAATACTTACGGCTGGAAGCTTGATCAAGAAAATACCAGGATATGGAGAACATGTCAAATTTGAAAGCAATACTGAGACCGGCGTATATAAATTGCGTAGGCTGAGACCATAAGCCTCGATTAACATCTGGCAAAAACGGTCGTCGGCCGCTTTCATATGACGATTCGTATACCATTTTATCAATTTGTCAGAACACTAATTTTCATAAATTTATTACGCCTGACAAGGCTTAGATAATTTTCTATAATAATTTTGCAGGATTATGCAAATTATTTGCTTTAGAAATATTTTTTATATTTTAATTTACTTTCACACGTTTCTGGCAATTTTTAAAACTTAAAATTTTTCTCAATTTTCGCTTCCTATCATAAATTCAATGAACTTGACATTTTCTTCTCTTTTGAGAAATAAAACACAGGAAGACACATTCGTTGTAATTCAATTTCAATTCAGTAAATTTTCAAATGGAAAAAAAAGCGAAAACGAAAACGCAAACGAGAGAAAAACCACTTGTTGTTAATCTGAGCTATATTTATATATATATGTAACGGACACCTTGTTACGTCTATACCTATACGCGTACTATATATTGAACAGATGAACTCGAAAAACATTCAATTCAATTAATAATTTTTTTTTTTGTTTATCTTTTGGTTTTCAACGATTTTAAAGCTGCTAAAGTACTGCGATGAGATGTTACGGCTTAAGTAAAATTTCCATGTGATTAAATGATGTTCTAATTAGTCGAACAGCACAGCAAGACTGATCAAATAAAAACATTAACATTGCAATTTGAATCTGCAACAATGATCTCTGCTTTTGATTACAATACCAATAAGGAAACTTTCGCACACACACACACACACACACACACAGACACATTGATAACGATACGCATACATACACTTGATTGCATCGCATAGTGCATTTCTTTTTTGTTTTTTTTTTTTTTTTTTTCGTTATAGTTTTTGTGGATGAACCACCACCGCTCGAATCGTAAATTTGTTCATAAGAATGTATTAAGAGGAGAGAAAGCGAATGAGAGGGAGCGAGAAATAGTAAACACACAAGAACCTAAATCCATTTATCTCTTGATGTCGGAACAATTGCATAGAGCATAGATTTCGCTTTTCATTTTGAAGATCTTCTAAGTGTGCACATTAAAGAAAAGAAAAGAAAAGAAAAAAAAAAAAAAACCAAAAGGAAAAGGAAAACATTTTTAATTTTTTAATTCATTGCAAAGTATTTATGTGCAGCGTTTTTGTTTAATTGAAAAAAATTCAATTTCTAATATTGCATGTGTTTCTCTATTTTGCTGGTAATTATTTGCTTAAAAACTATAAACATTTTGTGTCTCTTTTTTCTTTTTTTTTGTTTTTCAAATCGTATCAACCGCAACTGACTCTCAAGTTCATCATTATTGTGTTTAGGTTTTCGTTATAATCATAAATGTTGTCTACTGATAGCAAAATAGTATTTCTGTTTAACACATACGTACGGAGATGGTTTGAGAAGTACATGATTTGAATTTTATTTATTGTATTCGCTATCATGGGAAGGAGGTACAGTTAGTTAGTTAAACACTTCATTTTCGCTTCGTGTTTAGAAGCAAAGCACTTAGTAAGCTATGGGTCAAAAGTCACAAGTGCTTACAGGTATTGCTTTCCACCTATGAAAACAGTCCATTATGTAATTTATTCCGTATAATTAACGCTCTCACGACATGAGTGTGTGCATATGTGTGTGAGTGACTATGTATACATGTATATAGGGTTTCTTCGGTTTCAACGCACTTTAGTTTCAATTGAACGAAATCCGTCCGTAGTTATTTTGAAGTTCGTGCAATCTGTTATAGCCAGGCCTGGTAAACGTAGTCGAAACTCGTACATAATCTGAATGTTGGTTATAGTATGCCTTCGCTCCCCGCATGTCTTTCTTATTTATAGGGTCATATTGTAAACTGTTCAGTCCGCTATTTCGATCTCTTCATAATGCCTTCAATTCTTCGCTTGCAAAAACAAAATTGTCGTCTAAGCTGCTGCGACCGATTATTTGGATAATTACCTAATACCACTGCAGATTGAATTATCAAACGAACACTAAAACAAAGGTCAGGAGATGACCATTAAAAGAACGAAATGAAAATTATAACGACAGTACATTGACGCTAAGCAAGGCTAAGTAAAATGGTTGAAATTGAACTTTGGGAAGAAAAGTTCGTATAATTCGTGAACGTTCTTGTTCGGCATGTTCATCCACATCGTTAATGATAAAAAGAAAGCCGAAGATTTGTTATAACTTCACCTCAACAGAGGCAAACGAAAAAATGGGACAAGCTTCGCGTAGTGCTGTTTCCGTATTCCCCAAATGGCAACAGGCGTGGTTTTTAAATGCGAGGGGATTTAAGTGAATTTGAAACTTTCAATTTTGCGAAGCGGTTTCAAGCATTGCAAACTTCTCGTGGGAAACTGATTCGTGCTTTGCAAATTTGACATTCCGTTCGAAAGACATACAAACATGCGGGCATGTAAGTATCGATCCTAGGAGAATGTTAGAATATTCTAAGCGAAATTAAATTTTTCTTACCTGAACATAGCTTTGGGTTTAATTATTCTTTTTCCACTATTCTACACTGTACTGTCTACTTAGGTCAAGTAGATTCTGCACTATTCACTGCGTTATCTTAAGTAAGCCGAGTATGATGATAGTTAACACTAAAGGTAAAGGTAAGGTATTCAATGGTCGATGTCATTTTTTGCTTTTACAATTTTTATTCTCACATATTTAAAATAATCTCATTCTGGCTTTGATTTGTTTGTTTTAAATAATTATAATGATAATTTACTTTATATGTCTTAACGTATCCTGTATAGTCATAGAATAATTAATTCTTTGCATTTATTCTGCTTTAACGATAATGCGGAATTTTCGAATGTTTATTTCATTTCTTCGGAAAATATATTTGATAAAGAATAAATTCAAAATTACCCACAGCGCCGAGCAAATGCTTGTCATTTCTTCACACACTTCTTATTGCAAATTGAAACACAAGTTTTCTGAATGCCCTTAAAACACACATTGGAAACTGGACAAACTTATGTCTGCTCACATATCTGCCAGTCTACGCGCCTGTTGAAACTGCAAACTGACATTTGTACATGGTTTTTGTAAAGTTTCGTATTATTTTTTGCATTTGGTTAGAAGGGATTCGATTTGGATTCCGAAGTGAGAAGCCAGTACGAATAACCTGCTCACTGTTCATCTTACCTTTTATTATGCTTTGTATAGGATCCTTCAGAGACGAGCTAGTGTTAAGGGGTTGTTTACTTGTCTGTTTACTTAACTACGACGCATATGAAATAATTGAAGAGATTAATGATCGAGAGTTTAGGAGGCCATATGCTTAAAGAAATTCAATTCAATCTTACCTTGCTGTGTCTTTGTGTAAAGAAGCATCATCTGTGTGGACTACAAGTGGAGTATCCATGTGTATAGTATCGAACCAGGATGTCAATATTGTTTCTAAAATATGTATGTAAACGCCAACAATCCTTCGAAGCCACTTTTAAAAGTAGTAGGCTAACAAAACACATCCCCCATAGCTCACAACTCCTAAAGCTTTGAGAGTTATAAGACTCTTCGTATGAACCTCTTTAGGATGTAAACATAACGCTTTATCACATTTCCAATTTATTCCTCAAGAAAAACTGCAATATTTTCGTAATCTCAAGAAGCTTCAATTTGCGTAGGAAAACCGCTGATCGCGAGCTCATGCCCATATAAACAGTCTTTTACATACAAATGAAAGGGGGTATGCCGACGGAGGTTGGCCGATCATGCCCTCGGAATTAAAATTGAAAAATGAACGTTATTTTCGTTGACAGACTGAAAAGTCAATACCTTAACAAATTCCCTCTAAGTTCGATATCTTCACTAGACAATGATTTACGATAAAAATGTTGTCGTTCTTTATAATGTAATAGTGCGTATCAGTGAATAATTTTCTCATTATATAAACACAATACAAAATTTTTAATGGCGTTACAGTGTGCTATGTTTGCTACGAAAGCCATTTTTAAGCTAAAAGCACATCTAGTCCTTGTCTACTTAACTAGCAATAAACAGTCGGCATAGCCCAAAATTTTTACTAGGCACTAGCTTCGGGGCAGATGTCATCCCTCGATACATTGTATTTTATAAATCATATATATCCAATACATATTAAATCATATTTTTGTGGGACATAACTGCGTAGGTATACATAGAAATATTTTATTCGAAATGTTGTCCATTGATCGCTACACGTTTTTCTCAATTGTCTGACAATTTGTGGATGCCAGGCCAAAAAACACGGTTATTCATCGAGTGCCGCCCAAAAAGTGCGTGCCACACCGACGCAAACAAGTGGTAGTCAGAGCCGCATGGGCTAACACTTCCCAGTTAAATGCTTTCAACATATTCGAAATCGATTTTGGGCTATGGATAGATGGACGGGTGTCATGTAAAAGAATGAGCCTGTGTTGCCTCTTGTGATATTTCGCTCGATTTTCGTGCTTGATATTAATCGTTTCAATAGGCTTTAACAAGTTCTGGTCCTATTAAACATAGAAGATCGTCTTCGTGCCAAAGAGATTCAGTTTCGCAGTCTATGTGGATCTGAATTTCTACGCCTACGCTTCTCGAAATAGATCCACTTTCCATCTTTAAACTTCAGCATACGATGCGAAAAAGACTTTCTTTTCTATCGTTCGAGGGAAGAAAAAATGATGCCGGAGAATGTTTTTTATTTAGCTCAAAACCCGAAATTTTCGTTTTTAAAAAAAGCATTCTTGCGCCACGATATGCGCACGGGAATTGTTGCCAGATGCCAAGCTATAAAAAGACACAGCTTCAGACATTTGTGTCTTTTACACGTGGTATTAGGACCATTTATCGACAAATATTGATTTCATATTTACACACCTAATATGGCTTCATAAGGTCCATCACACAATTCAAAAGGGAGCGGTAAGTTACCAGTTCTCTAATATGCTGTATAATTTTGCGGCAACCAAAATAATGAAAAATTTTGTTATCGAGTTTTTTGACCTGAACGAAATAATGTTAATTGGCGTAAACGTAGACATGGCTAAAATGATTCCGTTTCTAGCAACGCATAATTTTCCTGCACCCTAAACGTCTGACCGCATATCTTCTCTGGTATGAAAAAACTGCACTTATTTCAATCGACTTACGCTTTACTTATAGCTCATCATAATCCAGGCAGATTTATTGTATATTTTTCCAACAATAATAAAAAAGAAAATTTTTAACTGTGCTTTAAAGTCAAAGTGTAAACGACTAAATTATAAAGAGATTAACAAAAAAAGTAACTTGTAAAAAATATATCTAATAAGTTCGACTCCCCCTTAAATATGGACAATATCATGACGCATACTATATGTTAAAAATCTGTAAAACAATGCTCATGTCGGCTGACGATGTTCTCGATCCAAGATAACCAGCATTTCGGAAGTGCCCATAATCTCCTCATAGAAACGTCTATTATCCGCATCGACTGGATGCCAATCGTGTGGAGCAAAACATTGTTTCAGGCGATCGCGTAATGAACCCGTTGTCCGGCAGACCTTATACACCATATAAATTGGGGCGATTATATACACAAGACTTTGTATGATGATCATTAGCAAAGAAGGCGGATCTTCCTTTTGCAGTAAGTATAATACTTGAAACTGCAATACACAAATTTATACAAATTTTTGTAATTTTTCAACTTTTACTTAAGCTCAATGGCGTTTACTCACAATACTTATCACCAGAAATGCTGGCGTAACGAAGCGTAGAAGAAATATTTTAAAATTCGTTATAGTTTTGCCCAACATGAATTGCAGATCACATTGGAAACGTTCACGGCCGTAAATCCATGTGGTAATGGTTAGCAATAGAATTGATAATGTTAGATGAGTGAGTGTTACTATGTCGGGTAGCAAATGCAGATAAGCGAAACCTTGCTACAATTAAGGGGTGTTTAAAAGACTCATTTAAAAAAAAAATCTTTTTTTTTTAAACAAAAAAATTAGGAGTTACCTTCGTGCAGAAATACGCCGATGTTAATAATAAAGTTGTTATCATAAGGATGGTAATCAACGGTTTCCTACTTCTAGCAGATTCATATTCGTCAAATATAGCCGTTAGAACAGTCATCATTTGTATTATCTAAAATTAAATAAAATAGAAACACAAAGATATTAAACTCCACTGAGAGGTATATTTTTACGTATTTAGTACTTCATTGTTCCTGGAGAACTATAAAAATTATATTCCGAGACCAAAAAAAAAAAAGATTTAGAGTCAGCGAGTTAGATATGGTTGTACGATATTACATTAAGTTTGTCGCTCAATAAAAGCCAAAAAAAATTTTGATTTTTCTGGGTCATACAGAAATAAACAAAAAGCCTTACGCCTACGTCCGCAATTGGTGAAACGTTCGTGTACGTAGGTGCATTTGTAAAATTCAATTCTTAGATGCTGACCCAACAATCTATTATGATGCTTAATAAGTAAAGTATGCAATCACAGCCAACATTTCTTCCTGCGTTTCCTATTATAGAGAATGTGCCACAAAATATGTAGCTTCGATTCCCTCAAAAACCGAACCCAAAGAACAAATTTCGCGTAACATGCCCTTCCATCGTAATCGTAGCTTAAAGCAGCACATCACTACGTATAAAACAAAAGCGAAATTTGCTCGACGATAGCACATGTAAACTGCAGTAATGTCTAAACTTGTTCTTTTTTTTTGCAGCTTGGACATCTGGCAACAACAAGCCGTGGTAGTGCCAACACTACATATATCGCCAGATGCATATGGTGCTTCTAGCAACGAAAATGTCGAGTTTTGTCTCAAATACAGAGAGTTCGACAACCGCTTTTTTTCTTTGCAAAAGTATGTCCATCCTATCCTAGCTGGGGATGAAAACTGAATCCATTTTGGGAGTCCCAGGGGTAAAAATTCACACATCGACAGCGAAGGGGGATTAGACTGTTAAAGTCTGGTGAAATGGTTAATACCAAACGCTAGCGACAATGACTAATCGTTGTTTAAAAAACGAACGAAATGTTAAGGTTAACTTCGGTCATCTTAACGGTATCATCTGGGATATGTTAAAAGCATTCAGCTGAGAAGTTATAGCCCGTTTGGGTTATCAAACTCGATTCTTTTTGATTACCACATCGACCGAGTACGTACTTTCTAAGCAACGCCTTCTTTCTTACGAAAGTGTACGAAAATTGCTCGATTTTGATTGGTTTGCCTCAAAAGAGCAACAGTTTCATTGACCTGCCATCCACAAGTTGTCGGACAGATGAAAAAATGTATAGTTAGCGACAAGCAATATTTCGAATAAAATGTATTTGTAGTAACAGTAATATATTAAGCTGTGTTTTCCTGGTGTATATAGTAACATGATCTGATGATATATAATATATGATCTCCGATGCATATTTAACACACTTAATGTACTTTCTGTGATGCTTAAAAACTTTATGGCCATTAAACTTACCACAGCACTCAACTCAGCCATAAACAACATGCTAAAGAATAGAAAACTCCAGAAATTTGGTAGGCTAGTGAAACTGCCGAACAAATACGCAAAACATAAATACAAAAATTGCATATTATGCTCTTCTTCGACATGATAATGAAATAGGCCAACGTGATCTGGAATGAATGAATGAGAGAGAGAGAGAGAGAGAGAGAGAGGGAGAGAGAGAGAGTTAAAATAATGTCACATATTCTTTCGTTACCTTCAAAATGATCCAAAGCTATTCGTCCGCAAATCAAGGCCATGAATGTCATAAGCATATGAGTACCAGATATCCAATAGATGAGCTTTTCACTGTTACGCCTGAAGCTGTTATGACTAGCCAAGGTAAGAATTGTACCCCAACCGGGGCCCAATACCCAAGTAGGCATTAAAATGGCCGCTCTTACTCCAGCCATAATTGTCGCTTTGCTATTATTCACCGTAGGCTCCATATAACTTATGAAGCTATCCCATGAAAATTCGACGTGTATAAGTAAATGTACGAAAATTGCTCCAAAAGTTGTCATCATAATCAAACCTAAACAACGTAAAAATTTTCCTATCTGATGGAATTTATGAAAACTTTTAATACCGTTAAAAGTTTCCACATTAAATTATTCACACATACAAATGTTATCTTTTTCAATACAATGAAAATGACCAGTAACCATACTGCAAGAACACCACATAACATTGGCCATGATATCCATAGATCTTTTGTACCACTATCAGCGGAACGTATGATTGCGCTGTGTTCACCCAAGATACAAATATTTCGTTAAACGAATATCTAAAAAGCGTTTTACTTTGTTTTGTAAGCTTACCGAAAAAACTCTACCGTTGCATGAGGATACTGTTCTTCATCCTGCAATAGATCAAATATAGCTATCATGTGCCCATGTACAGATATTAGATTTTTATAAGAAAGATACCTCCTCATCATAATAACTGTGGGTGGAACAATTAACCGAATTCCAGGCATTATCACAGCTCATCCATGGTATCACAGTATGCAAGGAATTTGCAGCATAAATTAAAGGAATCGATGCCAGAACAGCGTAGTATGATAATGTGGCTAAATTATGAAATAATATCGAATAACCGATGCCTTTGAAGATGGGAGCAACACGAAATACGGAAATAATGCCCGATGAAGAGAATTGACCCAAAAATGTTTGAATACCAAATATGGGTATGGCATACAGTAACATCCCTATTAGATAAGAGCAGATAGAGTAAACTGTAAAGAAAGACAAGCAAAAAAAATGACATTCAGAATAAATCGATTCTTCAAAATATGTTGTATTCTAAAGATTAGAAATGAAGCGTGATGAAGAGATCTATATATATAAATATTATTAATAAACATGAGATATGAAAACGATTTTGTCAAGTCAATGAGCACGTCTGACCATTAAGCACTGGCAAGACGAAAAAACTTAAATAGAAACCTCAAACTAGAAGCATTTATTCATAACTGAAGCAGCAACTAGTAAGAAAAGAAAAAAATTATATTTCCCACCATTTGCTGAAAGGAAGAAAGTTTAACAGCCGTCGAATTGCCACAAATGACTATTGGAAAATGAAACTCCTCCACCGATCTGTTACCATACGCGCTCTCAAGAACTAGAGTAGCAATCGTATAAAAATTAAAGTTGTTTAACAACAAAGTTTTTATTGGAGAATTTTGTTGCGACTACCGCCCATAAATACCAAATTTGGTACATAGTCAAAAGCACTATGACAATCAAACACATAGTCATCTCCTATGACTAGTGATCCGTTACAACTTCAAAATACAAAATTTGATGGTAGATATTCAAAGGTCTTCTCATACAATTGGAATTCACCAACAAATTTTAAAACATTACATGCCTTAGAAATGCCTTCTTGAAGATCGAAAGTTAGGAATGATCAAAACGCCTTACTCGGTAGATCTAAAGTTAAATAATTTTTAATATCTATATATACATATCTATATAAAAGACGCTGATATATTTTTTATGTGTGATATTTGATTGCTTGTAAATTTTAGGATCGTATTATGGTGGGCGTATGAATCGATGTATCTTATTTTTGAACTGGAGAATTAATCATGATATGGTGGAATATGTGGAAAGGAAATGCACTTCAGACTGGTCGGTTCAATGCTTTTTAATAGGAATTTGTAAGATATGAGTGGCGAGCGTAATTTGAGGGACAAAAAAAGTAGGTTGGGTGTCGTAACTCTCAAACTACTACAAGAGGCTAAAAATAGAACGTTTTTTGATATTGCCGACAAACTAATATGCGAGCTAGATATTAAGTGTACGCTTACGTTTTAAAAAAAACTTAACAACCATTATGGCGAGACACGTTTAATTAGTTTTATTAAATAATCTACGGCTGGTGTACATTTTATTCTAAAAAAAAATAGGAAATTATATTCGGCGTAAAAGCTTGATGCATTTAAGATTTTAATGTCGAGAAAATTGATTTTTTCTAAACGTCGCAAGGCTTTATGTATTAACCTTCCACCATAATTAAATTATAACTAACACATTATCGCTTTCTACTCTCCAGCTTGTTTTAATTGCTATTTCTATTGAAGGTAGTTTTCAGAAAGCGTTTATCTACTAAGTCATAATCTAAGTCTACCACAATTAATTTAGAATGACCACACGTAACTTCACGCATTCTACTTTCCAAGTCCGTTTATGTGATACTAATATCACTGGCATTGTAAAGAAAAAATTAATTCACTACGGAGTGACGCCCGAAATATTTAATTTGGACCCAACACATTAAGCTTTTCGCATTCTACTCTCCAAGGCCTTTTATTTGGTACCCATATCGGTGATGCTATTAAGAGAAAGCTTATTCACCGCATCGCGGCGTCTGTCATATTCACTTTAGAACTAACCCATTCTTAGGCATATAAAACATCTTCATTTGAGGAATGTACAAAATGGTTTTAAAACATTCGGTCTTGCTTGCCTTATAATAAAGAAGCATAAAGCCAGCAGAAAATGGAAAAAATAAAATTTCGTCACTTGTAACTTTGTGTGGGCGTGGCCGATTTTTTGCATTGTTGCACGTAAAGAGTAGAGTGTTTTGTAATGCCTTCTAACTTTTACAATTTGGGAGTAATAGGCATATACCCACAAATTTTTGTTAAGAAAAAGGGAGTTGCGTTCAGTTTATGAACCACTGTGCGCTTCCGCGCTAACCAATTTAGCCCATTTTCAATACCAATCTGCGCACAAAAGCTTCCAAATTTAAAGTCGATATCTTCATTTTTGCTAATAGCACGTACCACACGAGCACACAGACACGGCTTAACCCATTCAGAATTTTACGCTGATCAAGAACATAAATACTTTATAGGGTCTCTGAAGCTTCATTTTGGTTGTTACATACATTATGAAAAAAAAACAAAATGAGTGTACCCCCATCCTTCAAAAGTGGATATAAAAAGGCCTTTAATTTGCCTCTAGATTTTGATGTTTGCGTTATTTCCATTTTCGAACAAAAAAAGGTCGGTCACTAAAAATCTTAAACAATTTCGTCTACCACTCATCATTGAAGACAGGCGTTATGGTCGTATGACATGTACTTCGCCGTTTTTTGGATCAATCTTCATTATAAGATACTTAAAATACCAAACATCAGAATATCTCAGTGCACCAAATCGAAATGTCTTTAAATAGTGCTCTGTTGGCTAAACATCACCACATGTTCAAAGGATAGACAGACTTAAATTGATTTAGATTTTGAATTGGTTGATATAATAAAAGACAGAGATATCTCGGGCCCCCCTGCGTGCTGCATACATCCGTTTAACATATCTTGCGGTAGGAGTAGTATATGGTTTTATAATATTATTATCTCACTATATTATCACATAATGTACTGTACATACACTGTCCATGCCATACACAATTTGAGATAAGAGTATATCATGTTTGCTCAGATATATGCAACATCCAGAAACACTGGAAATAGGTTCGTTACATACTATAACTTACTGTACAAGGGTATATTAAATATGTGCGGATGCGTGTAATGCCCAGAAGTGCTTGAGATAGACTCATTTTTTATTTTAACGAAAGTGACTCTGAATCGATCTGAACTTGTATGCCGTCTGCCCGCCTTGTGTCCAATCTAAGGTCGCAATGTTTGAGGTATATTGATAAAATTTGGTACGCTTTCATGCTTTTGTCCAAAGATGAACGCTATTGCAAATGGTTCAGATCAGACCACTTTTTCGACCATTTCCACGTAACATCTTTATTTTGACAAATCGTTAAATAAATAGCTGCGTAAAGCGAAGTGGTGTATTTAACGGTGGGCCGTGACTCATATTCAATATTAATCTTACATTCTTTAACTAATATATTAATAATAAGAATAATTTTATCTGCAATAATCGGAGCTATTGGAGAATTAAATGAAGACTCTTTACGAAAATTAATAGCTTATTCCTCTATTCATTCCTCTAACCATTTAAGTTGAATATTATCTTCAATACTTATAAATAATTTACTTTCAATATTATATTTTAGTTTATACTCATTCTTTTGCTTTGCTATAATTTTTATATTTAATACTTCATTATATAATAATTCAATAATTTAATAATAATACTAATAATAATAATAATAATACTAATAAAAATAAAGCAGAAAGCCTTAGATGCTAGTGCTTTAAGACTTCAGTCTTAGAATTTATTCTCTGGCTAAATTTATATAATAATAATAATAATAATAATAATAATAATAATAATTGAAAAATTGTAAAATTTATATTATTTTTAAATCTTCTATCTTTAGGAAGATTACCGCCATTTTTAGGGCTTTTCGCTAAACAAATAGTAATTCAAATATTAATTATAAATAATCAATTAATATTGTTATAAACTCTAATAATTTTTTTACTTCTTTTGTTATATTAGAAATAGACAATCTTCGTCGGTCCACCTTCTGTCTGCCTCTGCTAGCTTGTTTTCGACCTATTAGTTGAAATTTTCAGTATATTTCTATGAAATTTGGTTTATTGACAAGCGGTGGGCTAAAGGCTAGCCCTACCACAAATGGATTGAATCTGATCATTTTTTTCGAACTTTCCCCCCATATAAAGAGCGCATTTGAAAAAGTAAAACAAAAAAATTGAAAATTTTAATATTTCTCAACAAAAATCGGAGAACAATTGCATTTTAGCATATTAAATATATGTGTAAAACTTGGGTAGAATGGAACCATATTTGGTGCAACCTCTCATATAAACGTAAGACTTTATATGGCGAAAAGATTTAATATTAAATATATATGTGGATGAAAATTTTCTTAGGATAGTGATTTGAGATGCATGTTAAGTCAAATAAGTTTGAACTACATACGTATATGTTTTAGACAATTTTCCATAGAAAGATTTTTATGAAAAATAAGACTTTACATGGCAACAAAGTATATATTTTGTCTCTTTTTAATAAAAAAAAAAAAACAACTGAGGAACTATATTATGCAAAAAAGTATTCGATATTTAGTGATCGACCATGCCCCACTTTTAAGTTGCTTTTCACAGGCATCACGGAATAATGGCCCGCACGAATACGCAGAGGGCACGCCTTCAGATGTTACAGTCGGTTAAAGTGAGTAAAAGATCGAATTTTCCAATGGGCAACTTTCTCTCAAAAGCATAATTAATATTTTACAAAAGAATATCAAATACGGTCTTACAATCATTCTTGTTATGCTCCTGAGGTAGCGTTTAAAAATCTTGTTCGCACATTCGCATGAAACGGGCGCAAATCCAGATAAAGAACCAGGTTCACAAAGTTGTAGTTAACTACATTACATTACATAGATGTGTGTTATGTTTTAAATATATTACATTCTAGTAGCTTACGCAACGATTAATGCTTGGTTTTTCTACTGAGTTCTATAAGCTAAAGATTAGTACGTTTGGAATTCCGTTGGTGAAGAATCCAATCAATATCCAATCAATACGACTACTCGGATGTTAAAGAGTACTTTTGGTTCTTATGGTAGTGTTACTACTACATTTTCTATGGTAGTGCTACTTGTGATCCGCATATAGCGCTAACTAGAGATACGCGGCATGATATCATTCAATACCTATCATAGAGTCACAGACTGCTTTACAGATGCGAATTGCTGATCCATTTGGTTTTCGCCATATAAATTTCCTCAAAGAGCTGCGATCGTTCCCAAATTACCTGCAGCTTCACACAAACAAAGTTTATGTACATTTTAAAAGCTTTAATTGTTTCTATACATATAAAAATATTAACACCAATATTGAATAGAGTGTTTTATCGACTTACCTCCTCCGAAAAGCAAAACATAAACTGGCAACTCGGAAAAGACCACAGAACCGAAAGCATGACTAGTACAGGCAAAATAAAAATCCACCGCTAATGACCAACGGCCACGCAATTTATCGTAACGAAATCGCTTTTGCGACGTATCGTACGACATTACATTGAAATCATTACTTAGATCTAATGTTGTAGACGCTGCACGGGAAGACAGTCTGCTATCCGCTATCGTTGCGATTTCGTAGGCGTGTGAGTGATTGTCTTTGCATTCTTTTGACGACAATTGTATACAATTATTTAATTGCTGTTTAGCTCTCACGTAAATAGATTTCATAATTTTGTTAAGGACGGCAGCTCTCTTTAGAAAGTCTAATAATAATTATAAACGCTTTTTAAATGCTTTTCATTTAAACGCTATGTAGAGCACGCCTCATATTGTCATGAAGGGAAGTTTGGTAATCCTTTGTAGATCTTTTTTTTTGCAACTTTTATTTGCTTTGTATATTTCGAATATTGTAAAAAAAATGCTTTCGAAACTAATCCAGCAGTTTTTCGTTCTTTCAGTTTAGAATTCCACTCATGTGGACAGACGTTCTTTTTTTTTTCTTTTTCTTTTTAAATGAATGCAATATTGTAATCTTAGTGCAAGTTTCCTCAGCTTTTATGTGTTAACTAATCTCAAATCACGCATTCGTCTCACGCTAGCAGTGGGCAAAAATCGTTTTATGGATATCTAAGAAATTTGAAGAAAGAAAATAAAATCAGTTAAAGCCAAGACAAATTGTTTCTATAAATAATCTAATTGTCGCTAGTAGTTAGTAACAGGTCTATTTGAAATTTTAAATTGCTTTTAACTATAATAATAAGCAAATGCAAGTGAAACACCGCTTTGACTGCCGCATCATCTTAGACTATTAAGTATTTTATGAAATGGAGACACAATCCAGAGATCAAATAAATGCTTTAATGTTTTTGTTAAAATCTTTGCGACAGCTATAAACTAATATCGGAGTCAAAGTTCATTTTTCTTCAATTAATAAAAATGCAAACGCACACACATACTAAGTGCACGACTATTACTAATAATAATTGATCGTATAATCATTCGATTGCAAATAGACTTTAAACAAAGTTTAAAATTAATTTTTCAAGTTTACATTACATTACACTATCGTAACGTCTTATATTTAATAATCATCTTCTTCTTCTTCTTCTTCTTCTTCTTCTTCTTCTTAATGTTTAAAACTTTTTAATTACGAAAGCTTTTATTTTTCTCGATTTTTCGTTTTAAAATTAAATATCGCATGGGAGATATTATTTATCTCTTCTTAATTTATTTCGTGCGAAGAACTGAGTAAGTGATAGTGTCAATGCTCTGCTTTTCAATGTATAAACAACAAACGTGGAGAATCATTGGTAGAAATAAATGCAAATAAATTTTAAGTTACACTCTTTTAACGAGATTTCCATATTTACATTTACAATAAAGGTAAGGAAAATTATTATTACTCAGGCAAGAGGGGCTATTGAATATCCTACACCTATCCACTGTATCTAATACAATTCTTCATTTGTATTTATAAGAAAACAGGAGAAACTAACTATAAATTATGTTCATGTAAAAGTGTACTTTTCCTTAGAGTCTTTATTTGAAAACGTCACCAACACGTGAACTAACACGGCCCGATTTGAACAAACCCAATTTTCGTGCTAAATATCTTACTATATTCATCTGTTCTCCTCGTTAAGGAGTAGAGGAAGTAAAGTTTTACCTTGGCCCTTATATGTGGTGGGATCCAAACGGCAGACCTCCGCGGTCCACATTTGCTTCAGTTAATTTTTATGTTAATTTACTACTGTAGGTTTATTTTCATCACAAAATATTAAAAATTACTCTCATTTTGTCATTGTTCCATGAAAATCCTTACATGGTAACGGGTAAAAAATAGACCTAAACCATCCATATTTAATTTCAATGTCACGTTATTGTTATAGACAAATTTTCCGCTATGAAGTATTAAACACTAAGCCGTCTTTGCATAGGAAAGGTCACTTTCAGTGAAGGAAAGGCAAAAAATTTGCGCTACTCCATCCAATTTGGTATACCGGCATACTATAGGTCAGTGATTTTCGCAGAGAAATTTTCAAATTGTAATTTCTTTTCGCATAACAATT
The DNA here is from genome assembly GCA_000688735.1 of Glossina austeni. NCBI lineage: Eukaryota > Metazoa > Arthropoda > Insecta > Diptera > Glossinidae > Glossina > Glossina austeni. The sequence continues at coordinate 20,367 of KK502459.1, forward strand.
TTTTTAAGATGAAAAGTGGTTGCAGAAATAGTCCGATTCAAACTATTTTCAATAGCTTTCGTGAAAAAACAAAGAAAAATTACAGCCTGTGGATTGAAAATTAGAATTAGAGAAAAAGGGACAGACGTACAGATGGTTTTAGCGAATTTTGAACTTCAAGATGATTTTTGAATCTTATATCAAATTTGAAAATTCACTGATTACAAGAAAAAATTGTACACAAACAAGGCGAGTTAGGCAAAAATGATTTTTCGTTCATCTGCTGCCAAATCATAAAAATTTTGATTTGCAATACATACGTTATATAAAGTACGACATACATAGTAACATGTCGGTAATCAAGTCGATCTAACAAATAAACTTATTCTGCCCTAAAATGTCATAAACAACGTAACGGTGGGTATTAATGTAGTCGAGGTCAACCGCACGCGTCTTTAATCCTATTAAAAGAAGAGAAGAAATTCCAATACCAACGCACTTTTTTATTATGTTTATTTATGAATTCATATTAACACGGATTGTTTACAGCAACAAAATAAAAAACAAAAATATAATAAAAATAAAAAACAAAGTATTGATGAACATGTTTATGGTTTAAACGGAATCATTTTACACCCATTATATATTGAAAAAGAAATAAATAATGAAAAGAAATAATATTAACATTGATGTTGAAATTCGAATTCGACCATTGAAAGGCAAAGAAAATTCTTTGAACATTTTTAAGTGAAACTTACGTTGCGCTTGAAAGAGTGCGATAGGATTTTAAGCAGTTATCAGCTATAAGCAATTTCGCTCTTAATGAAAGACCACCAATTCCAATTAGATAGGATTGGATTTAGTTTCACTTATTATGGTTTTGCAGAAATTTTAGGGGAAACAATTTCTTTTTCAAACACATACTGGCATCCGTCAAGGACATGCCAGCTTTATGAAGATGTCTCTAAATGTATCTACCGTGAAATCACAAAGTGAGTATGCTTGACTTAACTACTTACACGGCACTTATACATACGTTAATTCTCATTCGAATTAATTCGCACTTAGCATGCCCTTAATGATGGCTATTAAGCATTAACGTTTAATCACTTATAGCGTTAGGTCTTATAAGACATTTAAGTGCAATTACAACCGTACGCACAACTGTAAATATAAATGAAGTTCAAGTAAAAGGAGCCCTCACTTCAAAAATGATTCAAGCATCAGCAATTCATCAGCTACTTAGCGTCAAGCTAAAATGATGGCAATACTTGAATGATATTCTGAATAATGACATTACATAATACGGTCATTAGTAAAAAAGTTAATTGGCTAAACTCAACATACTTTTAATTTATTTATTTATTTTCTTTTAATTTTTTTTAATCTAATGTGTAAAAGCATGAGTTTTATTTTTAAATGTGTTCCACCCATATATATGTCCGCGTTTACGGTTTACATTCCATTGTTTTTGAATGTCACGCAACTTTTTTAACTGACTACAAGAAAATATAAGTAAATTCATTCTATCGTTGTTTTCGTAACATAAAGGAGTACGTAATGGATACGGAACATATCCCTGATCGATGTACTTTAAGCACATATACGGCAATCTATTGAAAATATTTAAGATTAAGATGAAAGACTAAAACTTTAAGTTCATTCTTCAGTTGATTTGGAAAATTGATAATTGATGTATTACGTAACATAACGGTTCGAGATAGTCCCCGATAAAAAAAAAGAACTTTCGCAACATACGCAAAACCAGTTCGCAATGATTCGATTATTAATTTTGGTGCGGAGCAAAAAATGAAAAAGTTGAAGAATCTTTTACAAGCTAAAGCACATCAGTTAGTTGATTATCAAAATGTGTTTATTCCTTTCAGCGATCTGAGAAGACTTTAGTCGGTTAAAGTGAGGGAGATCTTCAAGCACTTGGTGAACCTCATTGAGTGCCTTTTTCTACTAATATGTCCAGACCCTTATTAAAACTTTGACCACAACGGCCCTTTGCATATTCAGCCATATCAATGATTCGCTCCGTACCGTTCTTATCGCAAATTACATTAAAAAAATTAATTTAAATACAACTAAAAAAAATATTTTTTCACAACTAATAACAGAATAACGATTTTCAAGCATATTTTACACACAAGTAGAGTGCAAATAAGATTCGGCGTAACATGGTCATAGCCTTCTTAGTTGTTTTTATTTATAAATCATTGTCATTTAGTGATTATTTGAATAATTTGTTTTTCTTCATGAGAAGGATTTTTTTTTAGAAATTATTTTTATTAATTTTGCTTTCAACTGTTAAGTAAATAAATGGAAAATATTAGAAGTGAACACATTAATAGACATACACAATTAAATATATTCCACAATAATCGATTTAGTGCGAAATGATGTTATCATCACACAACGTTCAAGGTGCAATATTTAGTGAAACAATGAGACAAAGAATTTATTACTCACTTTTTTTTTAAACATATATTTAATTATATGCTTAAAAAAAGATTTCATATTTCAATACATGCTGCAGCTTCTTTTTCGGATCATATAGTCAAGGTCAACTAATCTATGCTGCGATTTTTCTCTTTATAATCACCAGGTTATGGTGGAAGGATGGGGAGTTTACTCATTTTGTTGGCAATGTTTGCAACATACAAAAGGAAGCTTTATCGGGTCTCTGTGAAGTATATATATTTTCCATCAGTATGAAATTGTGAATTGATTAAGCCATGCCTGTCCGTCTGTGTGTCGATTAGATGTATGTTGTTGATAGTCTCCTGGTTGCAAAAATTAAGATATCGTTTGTAAGTTTGCAGAAACGTTGGAAGTCTTTGCACCTCAGTTGGTGTTGAAAATGATCCAAAATGGTCAGACCACAAGCCCGCCGTAAAGCGTAAACTGAACGCAACTCCGGTTTTCTAAACAAAAAGTTGCTGTTTTTTGCTCATTACTCACAAATTATTAACGATAGAAGACTGAAATTTTCCCCGTTTGATTTACAAAAAACTCTACTATGTACGTGCAAAAATCGAAAAACGGTCATGCCCGCAAAACTTGCAATTGATTAAATTATTTGTTTTCACCTTGTTGAAGCTTTATGCTTATTTATTAATCATAAGGTAAACAAGACAGAACGTTTAAAACTATTTTGTACATTCCTCAAGTGAAGATATTTTATTTGCCTAAAAATGCGTTGATTCTAAAATAAATTGCGGTTGGACATCTGGACCTGACGGTGGGTTAATTTTTTCTTAATAATACCAGCAACATGAGTATCAAATAAAAGGACTTCGAGAGTAGAAGACAACAAGGTAAGTGTATTGATTTTAAATTGATTATGGTGGGCGTCACGACGTAGCGGATTAATTTTTTCGTTACAATATCGTTGATATTGCTATCACATAAAAGGACTTGGAAAGTAGAATGCGATAAACTAAGCGTATTAATTCTACATTAGTTACGGTGGACGTAACGACGAGAGAGACTAAGTTTTCTTAGTAATACCTTTTAGTGAAGTAAAAGGTGACAAATAAATCTTATTCTGTGCATTTTTTTTATAACAATAAATAAAAGCATGTGGCATCAAAGACTTTCATGGTAATGGGTATTCGGGATTTGGCCCCAGCCGTATACAACTTTCTTGCTTGTTCAGTTTCTAATGCTATTTACAAACGCTTTGGTGAAAACCCTTGTTTTGACCTTTGTTTTTGCACTGAATTTTACGAAAACTGTGATTATATCTCAGGTGAGTCGTTGACAGAATGACATCGGGTAGATGGTCAAAATAAGTTAAGCATGAGCATAAGATTGAGGAAATTAAAGCAAACTTTGAATATAAATGTAAAGGATTTTTCAAGTGCTTCTATACCCCAACAAGAAGGGTTCACCAGTATATTAGCGTGGAAAAGTTAACGATAAATTACACACCAGAAGTAGGGTAATAGAATCACAATCTAGAAGAGAAATAATAATAATAACAAAAACATGATGCTCGACATAGAATCGAGAACGAATTCGAATTCAATGTAATTTTTCAAGAACGATTTTTCCAAAAATTTCGTTCAACATGATCGTGACCCTTCTATCAATAGAAACTTTGGGTTATACGCAGGTTTTCGAATTAAGAATTTCGTTAAGGGATGAATAAGCGGCTCAGTTCCCTTGGAATTTCACTCCGATCATTTAAGCCTTCATAAATTTATGCGCCAGATTTAACTTCGCCCTACTTCTGGTTGTATTCTCTAATCCTACCACTCGGGCAGGTTGACTATATATAACTAAAGTGCAAAAACCGCGCTTTATACGATGGATGGTTAGGTTAAGAAAAACTCACTTGTTTGGAGATACCTACGGCCTACGGTTTATGTTAGTCGGCAGCAATTTAACGATCGAAAGATTTTTCATTCGATAGTAAGCAAAGTGCATACCTTATCGAAGTTCGCAAACTTTCTCGAGTTAAACTCGTTAACAGTGCGTAATCCATAGCTATCGAGAACTACAAATCGGCCCCTGTACGATTTGAAGGAAAAGTTTATAGTAATTTTTGAACAACGAGCCTATTATCGTATTAATTATAACGCTTCATTTCAGGTAATTCACAAATAACCGAACGCATTTAAAACGTGTATATATAATAAAAACAAAGAAGATAAAAACTGGAACGATTTTAAGGGAAATGCCCCGCAAAGTAACAAAGACATCTTTAAGAGAAATAGGAAAAAGAATCCGCCTAAATGCAAGATAATCCAATAATGAGCATAAGAAAAGAAGCAGAAAAAAAAGAAAGAACCTGGCGCCATAAAAAATTACACATAAAGCGACTTCTTTAAATGTATTCCTTTATTCACGTTTTCTTTAGATTTCCTGGATATGTCAGGAAAGCAAAATTCCAAGGAAATTGTACTGAAAATTTCAATTTTTATTTTCTTTATTTTATTTCTTTTCGCTTTCAAAACAATAAAAAATACTTTCAATTTCTTTCAAATAACAATCACATTTTTATGGCAATTATTTGCTTTGTTTTGTTTTGTTTTGTTTTTTTTTTTTTGTTTTGTAGCTTAATTTCCTGTCTACTCATTGACATACTATTCAATTAATTGTTTCCTTTCCAGCATATTAGCTGTCATTGGCTGCTTTCGTTCGGAGACGAAAAATTAAAGAAACATAACAATCGCTATTAGTACACGCACTTTTAACTAAGAAAGCACGCATTCGCGAACTTTGTGTTGTGTGCTCGCTTACTTCACTATTTTGTGGCACGTTATAGATACGTTTACATCGAATGCCCGCAAAGTTTAACTTTTGACTGAATTGATATCGTGGTTTGATGATTAACTGACTTGACAATTGTTGCTGTTTTTGGAGCGTACGCGTTTGGGTATTATTGCTCTACGCTCATACAGGTCGTCTTTATTATAAGACAGAGATACTTAAACTTTTCCTAATCACTCAGATCTTTTACGTGAATCACTGCAATTCGTTTCAACATGAAAGTGTTGCTCGAACCTAATCATAGAGAGCAAGTGCATCAACTTTTTCACTGTTTAATTATTTTTCAACGTATATAAGTACACTCGACACATAAACAGGGTAAGCTATCTGTGCTTTCTAGAATTCGCCAATTATGACTCAAAATCGAACATTACCTGTAAGTTTCTTGGGAAATGCAAATTTTCGTTCGTTAATAAATAAAATTTATTTTATTGATAAAAATTACGCCATATAAAGATACATTTATGCCCCAGTGGGAATGAAAACAAAAGCAGTATGACACCAAAAGAATGAAATTTCAAAACTCCAGAATGCTGGCCCTATCCAATTTTGTGTGGACATTGCCACCCATCATGGAAGATAAGCATGAGCTTTTGAATCGGGGGCATCTTATAGGTAAAGCGTAAGGTAAGCGCCTATAGAAACAGACGTGTTCTCAGCTTATGTTGTATTAGTGGCGATTTATTTAAAAGCTATATCTACTAAAAGTTACACCTGAGTCGTGGTAACTAGTATACACGACATAAACAGTTGGAGCGTTAATAGCCTATCAGCTAATCGTTTTCATTATTTTTAAAGGCCTTGACTAATATATCCACTTTTCGAAAATTCGCACAGACCTGGAGTTTCTTGATAAGTTTACAAATTTAATCAATAAGAATGAGGTCACGAATAAAATAACTGCACATACGTATCAAAACACATTTGCCTCAAAAAAAGTTTACAGCATTGTAACACAAACACAAAATGTTTGACTGGTTTAAAGGCTGCTAGTCAAAGTTTGTGAAAGGCTGCTTTTGTAATCACGTACTAATGCATAAGGTGACCAGTTGTATACTTATCTTCTATAAGCTCTATGGTAACATGCATATTATATGCCATTGCTTGTTGCTATAAAGGATTGTTATAACTGACAAGTAGGAAAAGCTCCATTCATTCATGCTTAATATTTTTGTGCAGGTCGTGGATATGCGCACATAATAATGACAACAGTGATGGCTTGGTTTGCACCATCAGACTTCAAGATTTTTTTATTTAAACGAGCTTATTTTAAAAATTTTAATAAAATCTAAGACCAAAATTGGTATTTAATGCACAAGTTTATAAACTCTCTCCCGAAGATCAGTTAACTCACAAGCAAATATCATTATCAGTAGATTTACAAACAACGGCCAATTTGGCGGATAAATATTGTCCATCGTCGCGGTCAAAAAGATAAAGGCAGGAAGCTGAAACTTGGCACACACACAAACTTTTCTTCGTCCGTTAAGAGTCAGCGGTTAAAAGATGGACGCAATCTGTTCTCAGACAAGCCCACAATGTAGAAGAAACTAACCTGTTCTCGAAAGAGACTGAGTATTTTTTTCACAGTTTTATCGGTATCTTTCGTGAAAATATATATTTGCTGCATAATATCATTAAAATTAATATATAATATGTAAACATATCGACCTGCTTATACAGAATTTTTAAAATCAAAAGTCCGTCAAAGTAGTGGATGTCGTAAATCTATTAAATAGCTTGCGATGACTTTTACTAAAACTTTCAGGTTTGCGGCGATCATCTCCGTGATATTATAATTTTGAAAGGTTTGTGTTTTGTTGTAAATTAAAAAAGAAAAATAAAATGTCGAAGAGAAAATTCGAATTATACCGAAATTGCTTTTTATACTCTGCACCGCTTGCGTTACAAGAGTACATTAAATTTGTTTGGACGTGTGTAACACCTAGAAGAAGTTGAGATAGACCGATCTCTTATTATAACGATCGAACCACAACCGCTTTCTGATACACTTTTTGAATGGATTGTCTACCCGCCTGTCCGCCAGTCCCTCTTCTTTTCAACCTGCAAGCCACAATTTTTAATATATTTTGATGAAATATTGACCGCGTGTGTTGTTGTCGATGTGTTTTGGTGCAACAATTGAATATGGTTCGGATCCGACCACTTTTTTGACCCTTTACCATATAACAACCTACTTTAAAATGTCGTTATATAAATAAATGTGGGTCGTGCCATAGCCTAATATAACTTCTTTAGTGAAAATTACTTTTAAAAGCCGAAATTTTGCAAAATTTAACGAATAAAAATGTAGTACACATGGTTACTCTAAAGCGCTAGCATTATATATTTTTTACTTCTCTCACAGTAAATCACTTGCAACAAAAAAAAAAAAGAAAAGAAAAGAAAGAAAACAATCAATTTTGTTTTTCTCTGTGATAAGTCTACGTGTTATGTATATATATGTATATATATAGGTATCCTATCGATGTATTTACAAAGCAAAGTGCCTTGTATTACATCTTAAGCTTCTTTCCAGTGTATTTTCGCTTTGTAGTCATTGTGAAAAGTATTGTAATTTTAAGCCAAAGCAAGAGAGCTCAAAATCCGCGGAGAGTATGGCATGTGTTGTAAAATCTGTACATATGTATACAAATGCATTATAAATATACAATGAACTTTAATGTTGGAATAGCTTCTAATCTGATTTTTTGTGCCTTTGTTTTTTGTTTATATATTTGAAAAACGCAAATGACTAATTGCGAAATTAGACTCAACGGAGACAAAGAAAATAAATACGTTAAACTCAAATTGAAGCTTTAGTGAAAATTGTGCTTAATTGCTTGTTTCTCCTCGCCGAAAAAGAAAAACTAGCGCAACGTTATTAGTGATTTATAGTAATATTAGCTATATTTAAAAAAGAATTAAAAACATTATGGTGAGCCACGGCCTGCTATTAACTACCCTACACTTCCCCAACAGTTACTCATTTAACAAGTTTTCAAAATAGAGCGTTACATGGGAAATGGTTGAAAAGTGCTCTGATCCAAGCGATTTTTAATAGCTTTCGTCCTTGGGTCGGTGTTCCAAATTTCATAAAGATATCCCAAAAAAACGGCCTGGAGGTTGTGTACCAAGAAAAACAAGAGAGGCGGGAGGACAGACGGACAGACAAGCTGAGATACTATTAGATATTAGAAGGTTAAATAAAAGCTGGATCTATCCCAAGTCCTTCTTTGTGTTGCATACATCACAAAATTAATATACGCTTTTAGCACAAGTGGTACAAAGAATGAAAACAGTAGGACCATCGCATTAGAAGACAAAACGTTTATTTAATTTACAAGTCAATTAAACAAATTTTAATTAAAAAAAAAAAAAAATTATTCCATTCCAAAATGTGATAAAATATATGAAAAACAAAAAACCTTTGTTTTCAATAATATTTTTAATGATAGTTGGGGGAGGACCCCCAGATTTTGCTAATGCTTTAATGTAGTTCGAAAGACATCTATATTTTACTGAGTTTGTTTGCTTAGGCTGCCTCCTCGCTACCGACCGATTACTTTAAAAGGAGGTGATAGACATAATGAATAGATTGCAGTAAAGCGAAATCATTTCTTTTAATTTTTTATTTCAGAGGTTATATTTTATTTATATTGTAGAAATTTAGATTTTATTGTCAATAGCACCATTTAATCATCGAATTGCAACTTAATGGCCGCGGTTTCAAATCTCAAGCACGGTAGAGTTCTCAACAAAGCCTATAACCCTACAGGCAAGTGCTTTAAGACATTAGTCTTAGAATTTATTTCTCTGGCGAAATTAATAATAATAATAATAATAAAAATAATAATAATAATCGACGAATAATAGCGCTCACCTACCTTCACATGAAAAACCACCTCACTAAATGTGGTTGCCAAAGCAAAAAACTCCTCTCTCGCTTTGGGTTGTTCGCCGAAGATCTTGTATTCCCTGAAGCAATTACCTTAGGAAGGCTAAATTGTATTTAGCTATGAAGACAATGAAATCTAATCAACATAAGGGTTGTGGAAATTAGTCGGTAGCTTAACGATCAGCAGTATAGCGAACACACCTCACTTAACCAAAAGCATGAAAATGAAAGGCACGAGCAGTGCCGACAAAAACAGCAAAAATGATAAAAAGAAAAGAGATAAACAATTTTCTTGGTTTTCTTTTTGAACGGAGATGTACAAGTGAGTTACAATTTTATTAAATTTTCTTTTTGATTCCACACCAACAAAATTTGAGTCCATCATTTCTGTAGATTGGGTTTGATTAAATAATTTCACTCCAGTCTATAAGCAATATACGCAAAGCGTCGCAATCTCAAATCAACTCTCAAATGTTAATTATATTCCCGCACCATAATTAATAAGAACGAACAAAATAATTTTTGTAATTAAACGCACTTTTGTTGTCACCTGCAGTCAAGCCCTCGATCAAAAATTATTTTGTTTCATTTAACTTATATGGATGGGTCAAAGAAAATTTTAATCGAGCAGCATCGTAATCGCGCGAATTGAAGACACGGGGTTTTGAATAAAGTCTCAAACGAAGTATTTCTGGGAAAATGATATATCAGCCATATAAGAATGGGACGAAATTGTACCACACAAGGTGCCAAAAGCTATGACATCGTGAGCTTTCAAATAGAAAAAATCTCTCAGGAAATGTGCGCAGATCTGTGACCTAGAACGTTCTATTTTTCCCCTCCTAGTCAACAGTGTTTCAATAGACAACTACTTGCCCGTTCGAACACTGCTTCCATTCTTATGACAATATCGAAACACAAGCTCTTTTGCCCATAGCCTCCAAAGGACAGAATTTCTTTAGCGGTGGAATCCGTAAATTAGCCGAAAAATGAATGCCGCTGCAGATGAAGCTCTCTTTCGTCTCTTTTGTGCCTCCTCTGTTCTGCGTTTATGAATTAAGGAGTGACATCTAGCACCTTGTCTCCACTAAAAATATGACTATTCATGTATAGAAAAAGATTTCCAGATTTTCGAAAAACAAAAGGAGAGTGCATCTGCCCTTGAAAAATAATGATTTTTTCCTATATTTGCTTTCCCGCTAGTGCGGATATGGCACTAAATCAATAATTTTTTGAAAATAACTCAAAACGTACCGCACCGCTGCATTTTTCAAACAACTGATTTAACAGAAAGTACGTCAATGTGAGTTCCCTTCTTTTCCAGATTATTCCGAAGTCGGCCCTGAAATCCGCATAATTTAACATATCATAGCCAATGTTTTTATCTATTAAATGCACTTTTGTGTTGTTATGTCAATTTTTGTCAGAAACTAATTGCCGCGATTTTAGTGATTTTCAATAACAAATTCTGTTCTGCGCTTTGTAAAGACCGAACATCAAACTCTAGCACAAATGTTGTAAATTAAAAATAAGGTTAAATGTTATAGTGGCCGAGTATTAAGTGCCCTAATAAACTTCGCTTGAAACAAATCATCGCATAACCTCCTCGCAAAATTTCAAAACTTAGATGTTGTTGCCATAATTTAATTTAATTAATTTTTATAAGAACCTTTACATTAGAGAGGTTCCGAAAAGTAGATTCGAGTACACAAATTGTGACCATAGAATATTAAAAATCAAGAGTTTTTGTTTTTTAAACCCCTTTATTTTTTATAAGAATGTTTGCGTGGAAGGAGGTTCAAAAAGTGGTCCTATCTTCTATTCTGTCGTAGCTAAATTTTTCCCATCGATATTGTACGCCAAAGTGCTCCTTTCGAGAATAGTAAAACGACGTTTTCAAAGCAACGCACTGCATGAAAGGTGCTCATAAACACGGTCAGATCTAATCCACTTTCGATACCGTGCGTTTTTAAATCGAAAAATATCAAATATAACAACATAACAAGGCAAGGACCGACATGATATTGGCTGACGAATGGACGCACGCATAGATAGACGGACAGACAAGCTTACATTGATACTGAAAATAATTCCGAATTTATTAGTGTGATGAAAGTTCGATCTGTTTCAAGTCATTGAATATGAATACACACAAACTTGCCATTACNCGCAGCAAAATTTTCTAACATCGTTTAGGATGCCGGAATAATATTTTGCATAGGTTTTTATTGACTATTGTTAATAATTGCAAGTATTTTTCAAAGAGCGACGAAATGTAAATTCTGGAAACTCCTGCTTGTGCCGTGGTAGATGCTTCAGGACAGATTCTTCTCAATCAAATATTTCACGAAAGTACTTCAACTTTCACAGCCGAAGGCAGAGTTATCCTTCACGCTGCGAATCTTGCCCATAAAAACAAAGTCAAAAGCGTCATTGTTACTGACAGTTTGTCTACAATACAAGCTATTCAGAATCCTTCGACTTCGAGATGGAGTATGCTGATCGAGCGGCAAAGTATGCTGCTTCTGCACCTCTAATTATGGATGAAGTCACGGAAAAGTTTGGATCTTCAAAGATACATTGGAGGTAAAGTTAAAGAGAAAATTACAGAAGGAAATCTACGATACCGTCATCAACACTACTCTTCTATTAACCCTCAATTAATTCCACATTTATATCCAACAAATGTTGAGAAAATCAAGATCCAAACATTTTCGAGAATTCGCCTTGGTCATACAAATACAACCCACCAATGGATCTTGAAGAAGTCTTCCTCCCCAATCTGCAATTGTGGACAAATTCTCTGCGACTGCCTTATCTTTTCCTCGGCTAGGAGTATTGCATTTGGAACGATTAACCCGTTGGACATTCTAAAATCAGTTTCAGAACAGAATATCAATTCAATATATTACTTTATTAAAACTACTAGGCGCAATATCTAATGTACATTTTTATAAATTAGAGCCGATGGCATCTGTCGCTAGTGCTCAATGCCTTTCTTTTAGTCTAAGAATTTATTTCATTAGTCTAAAATTTTAATTATAATAATAATAATAATAAATTCTGGAAAAATGCTTTCATTCCTTAACATGATCTCCTTTTACTTTAATGAGTAGTATTGTTACCATGGGTGTAGGAAAAAAATAGTTGAACTCTTCAAAAAAACCATCAATCGCAGACTCCAATTTTTTTCCTTGAAAAGAGAAAATTATTTGGGGGGAAAAAATCGAGAGAACTTAGAAGACGTGACGAAGTAACTTGATTTTCAACTACTTCGGTTTTTGTCGATAGGGATAACGGATATGCAAAGTGGAGCATTATCTTGGTGTACGTTGTAGCAGTTGGCATCCATCCTACTGGGGTTGTGTTGTCATTGTAGGTAAAGGGACAAAGGAGCAGACTCTTCAGAAACCGAATTTAACTCGATTTTGACATTGGTTGGATTGAGGCCTTCCAAATGAAAATATGTAGCGC
>KK502459.1:33028-46287 GCA_000688735.1 Glossina austeni
TTTTTTTTTTTTTTTTTTTTTAAGGGGTGGGCATTAATTTTTTTTTTTAAAAGGGAAGCGCCGGTACAAAAAGGTTGGAAACCACTGCCTTAAGGTCTTGTGGATAGCCGCAACAGAAAAAAAAATATCTTTAAAACTTTTCAGAAGATGTGTTTTCTTCAAAATAATTCATTCAATGCATTCATCAAATGCAACTATGCAACGTAATGCTGTAGGCTATTGTGGTAGAAATTCTACTATTGATTGTCGCATTTTCGCAGAGTAGATTGAAAACTTTATACATAAAATATGTCTTTACACATAAGTGGAAAACGTCTGTCTCCCTGGCCAATGCATGGCTATGTATATGAATGTGTGCGTACGTATATGTATAATTTTCAAGTTTACTGCTTTACATTAATGCTTTGATTTTTTTCTTTTTCAATAAAACATGTTTTAATAACGACTTTGTGTAGTTCCACGAACTTAAATACTTACACATTTCCTTTAATAAAAATTTATGGAATTTTATTATGAATAATATTTATATGCATAGAAATGCGCAATTGAAGTTATAGTGTCCCCCCTTTAGACTTCAATACAGTAGATAAATGCTTTGATTGCACTTCATTGGTTTGAAATGATGCCAACCACGCTTTATAAAAAATGCTTTATTATGATTTGTAGGGAAAAGAGGCAAAGAGAGAAAAGAGAGAGAGAGAGAGATTCTATGCGACCAGAAGCGGTATTTTAGATTTACTAAATGACTGCAAGGTATCCACGTAGACAGTGAAGACAGTAAAAAATGTCGATAATTTCTTCCTTAAGCTGAACAACGTAACGCACAGAGCAGACATGAGTTCTTTTACAAAAATCAATTTAGGCTCAAGTTTCTCTTTTTACTGCTAATGAGTTAACAAAAAACGGCACCCAGACTTTCTTAAAATGTTTTGCTTTTTATGAGATTACGATTTAAAACTTCGTTAAGATCGTTCAATTTGATATGAAATTTTTCATTATTCAGAGACATCTATCTATGCTTACTAAAGGAAGGGTACGCCGATAAGATCCAACTCATATTATACGCTAAGAGACGCCAATATCTACTTCAGCAGAGTAAAGTTAATTATTTATTCACTTTATTTATTTCGCAACTTAAGTACAAGTATGAAAATGTCTCTTATTTATCTAGCAAAAGGACTTGAAAAGCATTCGGTCTTCAGCTTTCAGCAATTAACAAATTAATACAAGTCGGGCAAGGTGAAAGATTATATACACTACATCGTACATAGTCACTTATACGACCAGTCTTCACTTATTTTTGTCAAAAATTAGACCTTGTCGGGGTGTGCAGGGTAGATTGATGTGATCCAACTTTCGTCCAGTAAATATCTACTTTAGTTCACTATTCCGCACCAGCTCTTACCTTTAGACACTTTTCTTGTAATACGAAGGCTTGATTTCTCTAAGAATGCTTATATAGAAGGAGATGAAAAGGAATCTTCTCACCGCAGCAAAATTTTCTAACATCGTTTAGGATGCCGGAATAATATTTTGCATAGGTTTTTATTGACTATTGTTAATAATTGCAAGTATTTTTCAAAGAGCGACGAAATGTAAATTCTGGAAACTCCTGCTTGTGCCGTGGTAGATGCTTCAGGACAGATTCTTCTCAATCAAATATTTCACGAAAGTACTTCAACTTTCACAGCCGAAGGCAGAGTTATCCTTCACGCTGCGAATCTTGCCCATAAAAACAAAGTCAAAAGCGTCATTGTTACTGACAGTTTGTCTACAATACAAGCTATTCAGAATCCTTCGACTTCGAGATGGAGTATGCTGATCGAGCGGCAAAGTATGCTGCTTCTGCACCTCTAATTATGGATGAAGTCACGGAAAAGTTTGGATCTTCAAAGATACATTGGAGGTAAAGTTAAAGAGAAAATTACAGAAGGAAATCTACGATACCGTCATCAACACTACTCTTCTATTAACCCTCAATTAATTCCACATTTATATCCAACAAATGTTGAGAAAATCAAGATCCAAACATTTTCGAGAATTCGCCTTGGTCATACAAATACAACCCACCAATGGATCTTGAAGAAGTCTTCCTCCCCAATCTGCAATTGTGGACAAATTCTCTGCGACTGCCTTATCTTTTCCTCGGCTAGGAGTATTGCATTTGGAACGATTAACCCGTTGGACATTCTAAAATCAGTTTCAGAACAGAATATCAATTCAATATATTACTTTATTAAAACTACTAGGCGCAATATCTAATGTACATTTTTATAAATTAGAGCCGATGGCATCTGTCGCTAGTGCTCAATGCCTTTCTTTTAGTCTAAGAATTTATTTCATTAGTCTAAAATTTTAATTATAATAATAATAATAATAAATTCTGGAAAAATGCTTTCATTCCTTAACATGATCTCCTTTTACTTTAATGAGTAGTATTGTTACCATGGGTGTAGGAAAAAAATAGTTGAACTCTTCAAAAAAACCATCAATCGCAGACTCCAATTTTTTTCCTTGAAAAGAGAAAATTATTTGGGGGGAAAAAATCGAGAGAACTTAGAAGACGTGACGAAGTAACTCGATTTTCAACTATTTCGGTTTTCGTCAATAGGGACAACGGATATGCAAAGTGGTGCATTATCTTGGTGTACGTTGTACCAGTTCGTTGGCATCCACCCTACTGGGGTTATGTTGTCATTGTAAGTAAAGGGACAAAGAAGCAGACTCTTCAGAAGCCGAATTTAATTCGATTTTGACATTGGTTGGATTGAGACCTTCCAAATGAAAATATGTAGCGCATAACACCGTTTTTCCAAATTTATAAATTCACTGGTAGCTCTCACTAGTGACGCTGCCTCTTCACCCTTCACAATCAAGCTATTGGTCTCGACTATTGTAACTTTGTTCACAAGATTATCCCTGCAAAAGAAAATTCTACACGTGAAGGAGTACAAATCTATGTTTGCGAATCAGACAACGCATACACCACGAAAGGAAAAATGCGGCTCATTGATGGCCTTGGAATGGATGGTGTTAGCAAATGCATAGAAGCGAAGGTATTCCGTTTGTTAAGCTAATTTTGTGCTTTGAAATGAAAGCACATTGAAAGAAATTTTTACTTAAAAAAGAAAAAAATTGTTACTTGAAAAGAAAAACACGTTTTTTTTTACTCATTGTACTTACAGCCCTATTCTAAGTGAGATTACAGAGATGTCTGAAGTCACGCACGGTCTCCTCTTATGACCAGAGAACAGTCACAATGCCAGATTTTCTGCTTTCCTAGTTAAATAGAAGACTCTGTTCAAGAGATTTCATTTGATTCGCTAGAATAGAAAAAGATACACTTGAGGGATCAATTTACTCCATTTTAACACAATACTCCGATATCCCGTTTAAGCTACTGTTCTTGTGCAAATGAATAGATGCGTCGGCTAGAAGCTTCACGTATTCATGCAAAGAGTGTTGCAAGTACTAGACCATCTGCTTTCTTGACTGCTTCATAGACATAGACCATCTGTTGAAAAAAGACACAGTATCAGTACATGTACGCGATCAGAAGCAGAAGAAGTAGAAGACTTTTCTTTTTATATCACCCATGCTTACAAAGAAAGCAATCAATTTTTCTTTTATTGGCAGCACTCTAACTGATGGCTGTGCTAAACCCCCTGCCCATATTTTCAGCACTTAAATGGAAAAGCTTTTTACTTGCATCTAAAATTCGTTCATATTTGCATTGGGCTTGATTTTCAGGATCGAATACAAATGACGGCTTTGGAGAGATTTCCTGCATTTCAAGAAGAGTAAGAAGCCAAGCGGAGTCAAGTTACACGAATATGGCGAAAGTAAAATAATATGAAGTGGAGGAAATTTGATGAAAAACACCCGGAAATCCAAATCAGTGTGAAAAACTACATCATGGTTATGTATATTCAGACGTACACTATTCTCTAACAATATTCCTTGTTAGCACTTTAGCCTGGCGAAAGGACGTCACACCGCTCTACACCATCGTTATTGAAGAATGTTTAGCTTTACAACTCCTTGAGCACAACATCGTATTAGAGAAAACTTTTGAACTCCGCAAATTTTATGGAAACGCTTAGTTCATCTATCATCAATTTGGAGAAAGAAAAAAAAAATGCAAACCAATACATTTGACTTTTTACTCAAGTGTATGCTTTATTCAAAAATGCAAAAAGTATGACTAAAGAAGGCAGTGATTTAAGGAAACCCCGTAAAGCATAGAAAGAGTATTGGAAGACGAAAGAATAATTTAAGTTAACAGTATATACACAGATGTGTGTGATTTGTGGTGAGTGCAAATAAAAACGAAAAAAAAGACAAAAAGAAAAAAGAAAATAAATAACTACAAGTTCTTTAAGATTCCATGTCAAAGTGCATTTTTCTGTTCATTAGACAAACGATTTAAACTAATTTGGTATTATTGGCAGTTAGATTTGGAACGTTTCCGAAACATTGGCAAAATTTATTTTGATGGAAATTCAGGTAACGCAATTAATGTTTTCGATGGCAACGTTTAATGGGTGCCGGGAGGAGCGAGCAAGTTAACGTTGGCAACTGAGTTGACATGACCAGCGAGAGGGGCAGTATGCACAGCACCACGTGTTTTGGCTACATAGGTGGCATCATGAGCGTGTACAACCGGAGGAGCAACTACAACAGGAGCAGATGGACCCACAACAGTGACGACGCCAGCATGTGCCAAAGGCCAAGGAGCAGCCACTACAGCCGGTGAAGACACGGCAGTGAAGGACAAACCATGTCCGGCAACTTCAGTATGGAAGCCAGGGAAGGGCAAGAAAGATGATTGGACACCCAAAGCAAGGGCCAAAACGAATAAAGCAGCAACGAAGGACTATATGAAAATAAAATAAAAACATTCACTTGTAATTTTCGTATGAATGAAAAAAAACACGCGGTTTCTTTAAACTTACTTTCATTTTGTGGTGGTTAAAAGAAACTGACTGGAGATCACAGATTAGTTAACTGTTTAAGCTCGATTTCAATTCTGACTTCTTAACGGCTATGAACGATAAATTTATAGTAAAATTGTTATAACATCGTTTCAAGAGACTGAGTTATATGATATAATAAATTAAACTCATTATAAGGAAATCTGGTCAAAGTCACCAGATATGTAATGAAAGTGCAAGTTTCTGTATGCGAAGAAATACAGACAAAAAAAAAAACCTGCTTAGCATGGAGAGACTAATATACAAACGATTAGAATTAATAATAGAATTCTTGTAAATAAATATTACAACAACATTATATAAAAAATATTAATTTATTTATTTAGATCAGAAACGACCCCCACGTAATCACCAGTTTTTCTTAAACCAACCGAGGAGAATGAATAGAATCACATTGTTTGAATAAATCTATGTAAATAGATAAGAGCGGTCCTTAACTTTATTCAAATTTTAGAAAATAAATTTCATTTTTGTTTTTTGAGAATTTCCATAAATGTGTCTAGTTTTCTTCTAAAAAGTTGGCTTAAATGTGCTGAATATACTTTTCCTTGAACAATAAATAATATTTTCATTCTCTTAGAAGACAATGGCAGAGGAGTTATATTTAACCCAAGTCATCTACTAAGTATAAGCTCCACGCTTAGCTGTATGTGCACATAACACATGATTCAATAAGTTCGTGGGATGATCATATGATCGCGGGGAAATCATATGATTGACAAATTTCTCCATTCGATGTTAAATCCAATTTCTTACTTGAAGTTCTCAAATTCTTTACCTCCCAAATAACTCGCACAGTACAATGGCTGTCATTGTTAAGTGTCATGATAATGAAGACATGGCATTATTTTTACGCTAGACGCGTAATTGTCATGATATCGAAGGCCTGGGATATAAATATGATATAATCATGTAATCGCGACAATTTTTTTCTTATGATGGACGCATGGTTTTCTGGGAAATGATGGACCGAATTATTGGCATAATGCGCAGCTTTCATAGGGGCTTCCCCGTTTTGTTTCGGTTTTTCATGTCTCAAAAGATATTCTCTCGATCTTTGCATTTCGGCTTTTCAAAGCTTATCATTTCACAAAGGAAGAAGGCTTACAAGTCATATACACATTTCTTGAAAACTCAAATTAGTTGCGGTAGTGGTAGGTCCTCTAACATCAATATACGGTGCCGTAAATTGCTGCTATAATCGACTATCGAAACGCTTTTAAAGATTTCATAACATTCCTAACTAAATAATACGCAGAAAATCAAAATATGCACACAATATAGCGAGGGGGGCGAAAATCTTCGTGCGTGCTCTTCTAAGAAAAGACGGATTTACTTGAAACTTGATAGGTGTTTGCTTTTGTGACAAGTTGAAGAATTGAAAGACTCCTACAAGTGGTTGAAAGAAGGCTGGTCTACTTAGCAACTAGTCCACAGAGGAATCGAGTTTTTGGGAAAGAAATACAATGAAAAACATCAGAAAGGATCGCTCGCTTAACCCATAAAGGAGTCGAGTTTTTGAAAATGAAGTACACTTAAAAGCGTTCTAAGCATCAATACACTACTTCCTTAGCATGTTTGAAATCGAGATTTAAAATTTTGAAATAAGTTGACTTTAAATAAGTTTGGCTTTAAATATAGCAAAACTTTGGGCAGAGTGACTTCTAACAGGCAAGGACAGCTCCAATCTGCGTATTAAATAAGCATGCATAAGTGCTTGGACGTTGCATAAGACATAGGTGGTCTTGAACTTCTGCTCTAGACCTGATCACAATTACGTCTCATTTAACTCAGTAATAGCTTCATACAACTATATAACTATTAGCTAAACATTACATGCAGTGCAGTGGCAATTTAATTGCTTTGGTTTTTTAGTGCTTTAGAATCCTTATGATTTAAAGATTTATATATAAATCATAAGCGTTTCTTTTTTTTGTTTTTATTTAGCTGATGATTGACAAGTTTTATGTGAGTTTTAATGTCTGATCTTTTTTACCCTAATTTTCGTTCTGCAATTAATCGTAATTAGTACTATAGTTAAATGTTAAATATGGCCACACCCAAATTCTGCTCAGTTATTAGTTCCGTTTATGATTTTCTTAAGTACATGTTGTTAATATTTGTAACGTTATTTAGATTTGTGTAATTGGTTGGCAAGAAAGTCTTATGTGCAGATAGACTTTTAAAGCAAAAAAGAAAAAAAGTGTTAATCATTTAAGTTTTGGTCCCTAAAGGCTTTTTGTCTACTACGAGAAGGTAATGATTTCATAGGCACAGTAATTGCACTTCAGATCAACAGAAAATGCATTGAATGCGACACTAAATTATTATCTTCGCTAGAAATGTTTTCGAGCAGACATTTCTGCAAACTTCCAAAGAAATAATCGATTCCATGGCTGTGCGAGAGGTGAGACACCATTTCCTGTTCTTTCCCTTTCGATCCTCTTACAGGGTAATACAACAATGAGTGGACTTGCATGCTCCCTTGGTTTTTTTTTTTTTTTTTTTTTTGGGAATATGGAGTGCAAATGGACTCAGTCAAGGAGACGTGTCGCTCATACGTTCAGATTGTTGATAGTTAATATAGCATCATGTTAAATGCGATGAGGTATTAATGTGTAATTTGGAATTTTACGTCAAACAACTGGCAGAGATCCGTAGACTTAAACGGATTACATCAAGGAGCGCATTGCTCAAATCCTAAGCCTCGTTGATTCATTAGATACTTGTCTTGGCTTAGTATTTCTCCTTATGACAAGCTTCTGTTGCTAAATTGTTGCATTTCACTGCAATTGCAGCTGACTCTCTCTGGATTGATAACCTGGTTGGTGTTCTGTATTCCCTGGTTGCCATTGTAATCCGAATGGTTCGTACATCGCACTGCTAATTATGCAAATCGATTGCTAACTTTTGTCTTATGGTCCTTCATAAGCCATTGCAGCTCCTTCTCTCGTCTGTTGCGTTCCATATTACTTGCAAAAGGTATAAGATCCAGCCCGTTTCTGTAGTTTGGATTAATGTGGAACGTATGCTGACTTTACTTGTTCTCTTGTTAGTTGGTGCTTGAAAGTCACGTTGCTTGTATATATTCCTTTGCATAGCTTGTGAAGACTGTAAATATATTCGCATAATATTAAAATACATGAACTTATTTCTATAATACGACTTGTTCTTGTAACAAACGTTTGTTCGCATTCGTTCGGTGTTGCTCTCCCCCTTTAAGTTTCTTTGTCGTATTCGTGTCCGTAACTGGGCTTGCCCGAACATTAAATACCTATCTCTGTTCTTCTTTTATTCCTCTTTTATTCCTCTTATTCTCTCTCATTCCTCTCTTTCTTTCTAGCTTATTGCTCTAGCCATATAGCAGCCAACGGGCTTAACACTGTTAAAGGGATCGTCTTCAATTCGCCCGGAATCTCAGTAGCCTTCTTATGTGTTTACAATATTTTCTGAGATTTTCAAGTTTTGTGTGAGACTCTCTATCTCTCTCCATCATTTCTCTATCATTTAGCCACATGGGGAACTTAATTACGTTTCTTATTACGTCAGCTAAAACGTTGGCCGTCTGTAAGGGAGCAATCTTCGTGTGTTGTATGAGCTCCGCTCTGTTGGGAACTTATTTTACTTGTGATCGGTTAATAAACGACAGCCTGTTTGTTTTCCTAACGAAAATAAAGAATAAAAAATTGCAAATGTAGGTCAGCTTTTTGTGGCCTCCTAAAGATAACCTTCAATTTTCTACACTTTTAATTTAACTGATATCGAATAAGAAAATGAAAAAATTCACACAACTCATTAGCTATTCAAGGAGACCGAAAGCACTTTCCTGCCAATATAATAAATATATCTGAACAATTATTTATGAACAAAGTTAAGCATACATTGAATGGAAGCAATTTGTAATTAATTTATGCAAATAGTTTACAAAAAGTATTTCACAGTTATTTGTCTTCTCCCCTTTTCCCTGCGCGCTTCCGTACTTATGTGATTACGAAAAAGAATTTATTCTAAACTGCAAAATATAAAAGTGGACGTTTATTACTTTCGCTTTTACTCAAATTGGAATGCATTTCAATGAATTGGATTAATGGCTATGCTTATATGTCTGCGGCGAATTGGTGTCATATATGAAGAAGATATGTATATGTGTATATTCGCAAGGAAAAATTATTATTCCGCCATTCTCTTTTTAATAGGCAGAAACAAGCGACAAATGTTTGGAGTTTTTATTTCCAAAGTCTAGTTTTAATTTTCAAAGAAAATGTCGAACATTCATTGGAAAAAAACGAAAAAGAAAAACTTGACAAAACTACTGCTAATTTTCTGAATTAAGTTTTAAAATCGGTATAATGGGTCCGAAAGCATAGAGCTTCCCTATCAACGTCGTAGAGATATTCTACTCTAAATGCTCAAACGGTTAGGATATATATGCAAAGGAAACGCCATTTGACAATTTGTATATAGCTTTAAAAAATACTTGCTTCAAATTTCGATACATATTAGGGTATAGAGAATTTTCAATTATCGGATTTTCAAGGAAATCCGAATCAATTTTTTAAATTTGATCAATAAATTTGTTAAGAAGTTTGGACGTTTTATCCCAAAGTTCGAAGCGGACGGATGGATAGACATTCGTTACTAAATTCAAGACCCATAGTAATAGTGAATATGCTATATATACTTTTTGCTGTGTCTCCTCTCGTTTTGTCAAATTTTTTGCTATAAAACTTAATAATATGTCTCTGAAGATCGGCCTGAATTTAAGTCTTACCTTATGTTTCGATCTTGTCGAAAATTGGTTTTTAACATTTCATTATTCAAGTTTCAGCACAAGTAGTAGTTGGAGCTTTCCAAACCATTCGAACGGCACAGATGTTTAAGCAGCGTCCACTTTCGCTAAGATGTGTAAGCGATATGTACTTTGCGAAGTGGACAAATGGCATTGACAAGATACACATATAGAACTCTTTGTAGATGCAATTACCTCGTTTATGATATTCACGATCCCGATTTGTGATGGGCATGGCGACTTCTTTATTGCAAAAGACGATACCATCGACTTTTGATAGACGCTGCACAGAAGCCGCCTTTAGGTCAGAATTGCAGGTCACTATTGCTCTTTAGCCTCATCGATAGTTACCATACTGCCCAAGCACAAAACATCCCATTCAGCGGCACACTCGTCCAAAATTGAAGAAGCATCTTTAACTGTTTTCTTCTTGCGCTCTAGCAGCCCGCATTGTCAAAACTTTGCTGAGTGGAAGACGCGTAGTGGCGATGCATTGCACATGTCTTTTGGAATCGCAGAACACATCGAAATGTAGAGAAAGTGATATTTTGGGGCTCCAAAGCACTCCTTAACCACACCTCCAAACCTTAAGGTAATAGATAAATAATACCACGATTGTGCTTTGGAGCTACGATAGCAACGTAGGGCCCATAGTTAAGTTACAGAGGTGAATATGTTTCTTTTGGAACAGTCTATTTTGCAATAAATAGATTGGCTTGATACAGCAGCCGTTTATTTGCAATCTCCTGCACAAAAACATAAATAAGTTAAACAGAGTTAGTCGGGAAAATCACTGATTAAATTAATTCTTTTCTTGCTGAAAATACTGCACACGCATTTATCATTCAAGCTAAGGTGTTTAGAAGTTCTATAGAACCTCTATACTAAGAATAATTATTTTTTAATGGCATATAAATAAAATTTACTTTTTTGCTTTCAAAATTTGGGAAATTTCCCAGAAAAGCGGAATATGATGAGCTACCAATACAAGTGTTGAGGAGTTGGGGCAAGAAATACAATCCCGAGATAATTTCGAGGTAGGAGTGCAAAGTACACAGTCTGTTATGCTTACTACTACTACTACTACAACACAGTATTATTTCAAAAGTAGCGCTAGACTAATGAGCAATTATTTATCATTTTAATGCTTAAACGTCGTACTATACCAATAAAATTAATTATATGTAAAGACATACATTTAATGAAAAACTTGCTAACTATTATTATTATCGTTATTGTTGGTTAGTTAGACAGAGAAACAAATTCTAAGACTAAAGTCTTAAAGACCATGAAACTGTTAGTTAGGAGTTCCTTTGTAGGCTAACTATCAATTTTACTGCTCTTCTCCGATCGACTACAATTCATAAAATGCTATCCGAGTTTTTACTCAGCACAATGAATCACCTATAACTGGCTTCTTGATTGGTAGTAGAAAAAGAAGAGCTTTTTTTTATCAGAGATCAGATCAAGAGATAAGCCTATTTTATTATTCATTTAATTCTTTCTAAAGCCTTTTAATGATCTTTGCTTTAATTAATTGCGATTTTCACATAGATGTGTGCAATTAAAAATGATTTTCTGCGATAAATTATTTAATATTAATTATTTAACATTAATGATTGACACCTGCAGTAAATCTTGTTACCAGTAACAAGAACGTATTCCATCATTGATTTTTGATTTGCACACATTTGCTAACATATATACGAGTTGTTTTATTAACTCTCACTCTCGTAGGGCGATAATGATAAAATGGATATTATAAACACCCGCACTAACACTGGACTAGAACTAACTGTAACACCTGTAATGCACAGCTATGATGTTTGTTTACATGTGTTGTAATCGGTAACAATAAATCCCACTGACATATTAATTAGAAGCAAACCACACCTTGTGTTTTTTACAGCTTTGCAGACTATAATTAGCTACTAATTGAGTTTGATCGATACAATTATTGCCTCGCATCAGAAGAACTCTTACACTTCTTGCCTTTACCGTATTTGAAGCCAAGTTACTGCACATGAGACCACGTAATAAGTAGCGATTATTGTCTTGAGATTGTAAATTGACATAACCAAGTCAAGTATGTATGTCTGCACATCTCTCTGCTTGCTTCGAACCTTTCAACTATAAAAAATAGAAATAAAAAAGAAAAGTTTTTAAATTCTCGTAAAAGCGCTTATAATATAATGAAAATTCAAATGAAACATTTTTAAAAAGACAATGCTTGTGTTAAGAGTATTGAGATTGTGAAATGATTTTAAGAACTTTACAAGAGCATATGTATATGCAACTAATAATATTATGCTTTATTTTCCTGAGAATATCATCCCACTAGACATGAAAGCTGCTCTAATTGTAAAAAACTTTTCTCTAAGTCTGAGTCGATTTTTTCGATAATGAAGTTCGTGTATGAGAAGTGTTCTCTTTTTGCTTATTTGACAGATAGACGTCGATTATCAGATATATAGATAAAAGACATGAGATTTGCTCTTAATAGTATACAAGGCGCGGTTTTGACATAGAAGGCAAGAAAGACACTTCATGGCGGCTGATTGCAACTACTAATCGGCCATAGATCCACGGCAACCCAAAATAGAACTTTGGAAATTGTTGAGAGCTTATCAGACAAGCGAGTCCAAATGAATCAATAGCACGCGAATTGATTATCATGCGAACTGAAGAAACTTCTTCGCATGGCAACTCTCGGCTAAATACTGCCAAAATTTATTCAGCAAATTGGCTGCGACCACATTTGCTGTATTCGTCAAATATTAATCCTTCCGATTACCATCTGTTTGTCTATTTAAGCAATGCTTCGACATTTGTCCCCATGTTCAAAAATTACTTAGCTTCAAAAAGCTAGTGGTTTTTTTGAAAATATTAAAAAAAATGGTCCAGCGCTGGACTATATTTTGAAATACCGATTAAGACATTTTTTTCTTAATAAATCTCTATTTTAACTAACGATATCTTTTCTGATAGTAATTCGCAATGCTTACTGCCGCGCCGGGAAGTTTTTATATTATTTTTTTCCACATTTGCCTAACTCGCATAAAGGAAGATATAGACAAGTCAGCTCAGAGCATCATATGCTTATGTTTCATAATCTGATAAGATGAAATATATATAAGGATAAGTGAGGTAACGATCGAATAGAATAGGTTGAAACACAAAAGTATAGACAAGGACAAAGTAGTTTATAGGATCGGATAGAGTAAGAAAAATCAATCTATAATATCGATGAGGGTATGGGAGAACAGAGAAGCCCGGACTGAGTGGATATGATGAGATTTTATACGTTAAGACGTTAACAAGCTTCTTAGAAAATGAATAGCAAAGAATGGGGAGCAGATTAAGAGAAAGAAGGACATAGCAGTTAAAAGAAGAGAACGGGAAAGCAGAAGAAAGGTAAGGAAAGGAAAGGAAAGGAAAGGAAAGGTAAGGAAAGGAAAGGAAAGGAAAGGAAAGGT